>CM038680.1:687971346-688229231 GCA_021605205.1 Aegilops longissima | reverse complement strand
GAAAATTTATTGCATGATGCAGGTTATGATATTGTTTCAATCCTCGGTCTTAAATTTCAGAAAATCCAAAAGGGAGCATAAATTATTGAAACCGAGCATGGTCACATGATATGGCACAAATATTACTTGTAAGTTTTTCTTCAATTGAGACAAGTTTGCTTATGAAGAGCCAAGGTATTTTGGAACAAAGACCTGTCACGCGTTTTTTGAGGAAAAGACCTATCACGTTAAAGCGAATGCTTTCACTATTGAAACCGTGGGCGTTACGTGCCGCCACGAGTCCCCGCTTCTCATCGGCAGGTGCCGCCCCAGCAAGCGTGTGAGTCGGTGGGAGGCGTCGAGCAGAACCGCTGGCCGGCTGTGGAGAGGTGTCGAGCGAGACGCTGCGACTCACGGGAGGCGAGCCCTTTGACCAGCTCCACCACCCACCGTCGTCCCAACTGCTCCCACTTTTAATGTCGCCGGCACCGCAGTTTAAAATCAACCCCGCACTACCCGGTATCGCTACAATCCTCTCTCTTCCTCTCTGATTCTCCTGTCGTCTACCTCCAACTAGCTCGACCTAAGCGTCGCCATGCCGCATCACGATGGTCTGCCCTTAGTGTTCGGTTTCATGAGGAAGACACCAGGCGAGTCTCAAGAACATAAGGCGCTTTGGGACGAGCTTGAACTGGCCTTGCGGGAAGACGCATGGCGCTGTCCCGCTCTGTTCCGGCTCCGTCGCCCGACTGCGCAGCGCCCATCCCGTGGCATTGATGGGCTGGGAGCCGCACATTGTCGCCGAGCTTGATGCCACGGGGTTCCACGAGGTCCCCGCCGACTTTCCGCGCCCGTGCACTGCCGGCGCATGCGCTTCTTGGCGTGCAGCACGCGACGCTGCGCCAAGCCGGTGCCGTGCACCTGCCGGCGCATGCGCCTCGATGCATCGACGCGTGCGCGCGCCCGTGCCGGTGCCCATGCACACGAACATCTCCGCCACGCCGTTGACAGCGCCTGTCCCCACGCGGGTGCCAGTGCCCCCCTCGGCGGCATGGATGGCCGCCGTCAACCGCTTCCTTGCACCAATGCCAGTCGCCTCCTCCCGCCAGTTGACTCGCTCCGAAGTCCAGAACATTTTGGCCTTCCTTGAAGCTAGGCCAATGTCCAGGAGTACGCCAACAACGGCGCAAGACGCCGCCGTCGCTGTCGGTCGATGGTCCGACAACACACGAGCACGGCGAGAAGGCGCTTCCACGCGAGACGCCCCGCCGCCGCCACATCTAAATTTGCCATGAAAACGTTCGGATTACCATGCTTAAAATCTGAACGTTTATCATTTCCGTTTATTTTATATCGATCGTCATATAATTTAAAGTCGGAGTCAGACTGAACGAAATGTATGGTTTGATCGATTGAATGTTCTGCTAGAGCCGTATCAAATTAAATATAAAACTTCATCAAGCCACATGTATTCCTTGTCATCCAACCACCTAGACTGCTTCAATGTCGAAAGCGCCAACACGCTTAGCGTGCAGTTAATTTCATGCCAAAAATAGTGCTAATCACATGACAACACGCAAATAATATCCTAGTAGTTAATATCCGCGTGCACTTAATATACTTCCAAATTAACGTGCATTGCACGTACACACTGACTAGTGTTGCTAGTACGTGAAACTGGTGTCGTGACTTGTGAGTTGTGAACGCGTCCAGATATGGTCAACGGCAACATCGCCCGCGAGTTCTTCCTGTTTGCCCGTGCGTCTAAATGCAGAAGGGGAGGAGAGAGAGAGAGCACACATGGAACCCACCAGTAAGTGAAGGTGAATAGTACTAAAAATAATATTACATGTTATCCATTAATTAGGCTGTGGTAATATAAAAACATTATGTGAACAAAGGGGGTACAACAAATATTTCTATTCTACGTATGTTGCCTATTGACGTGCGGCTTGAAGGCCCAGTCGCATGTTCGATCCTCGTCCTTTATTTTTAAATTTGTATATGGGTCCAAATTTGTTTCATGACATGTGGGCCCCTTGGTGTGTAGTTTGTAGCACTTTAATTTGTGGGTCGATATTTGTTCCATTCCAAGCGGACTATCGGTGTGTGGTTTTGTAGCTTATTTATAATAATTAAAGAGAACAACATAGTTTTTTCAATAATACCATGATGCGACGTTGAAGGTGAGAAAGGACCTGCGAGAGAGCGATGACCGAGCCAGAGGGAAATCAACTAGGGGAGTTGCGTGGGTTGCAACGGCGTTTGGAGTAGTTGTGGGCCGAATGCTACGAAAATATAATCTAAACCGACCGGAATAAATTCCTACAAAAATTAATCCAAGGTTGGAGTACCCCTCGCAATGTAAATAGCTCGGCTTTGCGAGGGATGGAGAGGTAGTAGCTTCAACGCGTGGAAGATACGGTATGAGAAAGCGAGGTCAATTGAGAGACATATAGATAGAGAGACAAAGTGAGTGTGGTCCGACATTCATTGAACAAATATATATGCTCCGGAGAGATATTGTCCGATTGAGCTTTTGGTAAGGGTGAGGGATGTAAGATAGAGCTTGAGAGATGATCCAGTCGCAGACGTGTAGATATATTTTGTGCGTGGGAGGAAGCAATGTCAACCGATCACATAGGGTCGCTGTGCGATCGAAAGAGTGAGACGGGTTGGAGAGAGTGACCTAGATAGACGATGTGCGAGTGAATAGGTCGAATTGGGCTCAAACATGGTGATATATCGTTTTTGTCCGAGAAAGAGCGAGGCAAATCGAGACATACACACACACACACACACACACACACACACACAGAGAGAGAGAGAGAGAGAGAGAGAGAGAGAGAGATTGAGTGAGCGTGGCCCACCATGAGGTCGAAAGAGTGGCGGCGGCTTCGATGGACTGGCCTGGATAGACAATTTGCGTGAGAGAGTATAGAGTGTGTCGATCGAGGCCCGAACAGGGAGATATATCATTTGTGTGTGAAAGAAAATGAGGTTAAACGAGACTCAGATAAAGAGAGCGAGATTGAGAGAGTGTGGCCCGCCGTGCGAAAGAAAGAGTGAGACAGTCTCGAGGGAGTGACCTAGATATACAACGTGCATTCGTGCGCATGATAGGTTGGGGGGGCTAGATAGGCAATGCATGTATTTAGCGCGAGAGGGTGAGAGGGAGTGGGGGGAGAGAGAGAGAGAGCTCGGCATGGGGTGCAATGGCGGGTGTGTGAGGTAAATACATTTTGGTAACAGGAGTGGAAAAAGGGGTTGTGTAGTTGAGAGACTTAGAGATCGAAACATGGAGAGAAAGAATGAACGTGTGTTGGAAACCGATAGCTTGCTAAGGTGGTTCGGTGTACATTGTAAGATTTGAACCGAGGACCAGGCATACCGGTAATTATTTCGAATTCGTGCCATACTAAGTTTCGAAAAGTTGACATTGGCTCAATTTGTTGTGCTATTTTGTAGGTCATATGTTTGAATCCATCCAAAAGTTTTCTCACTACCAAGGTGTTCATCATATACATATGAATTTGTATTAAAAAAGTAGCGTGGATACAGTGAAATGCGAAATCCACGTTAGAATTGGAGATCGCTACGTGAGACACACTCTAATTCAAATAACTAACTACGTGACACACACTCTAATTCAAATAACTAATTATGTGACACACTCTAATCCACGTTAGCGTGGGTACCGTTTCGATTTTTTTCAAATAACTCCTCATTAATTAATTTATAGTACTCCCTATGTTCACTTTTATAAGACCTTGAAGACATTTAAGACAATGTGCAAAACAGTTCATTTTAAGTTGTCTGAAACGACTTACAAAAGTGAACGGATGGAGTATCTCGTTTCGAATGACTAATTATTGCAAGGAATACACGGGCATGGTAATACATACAGACCAGGGTAAACGACTTACAAAAGAAGATTCGTTTGCATTCTCAAATGTAGGCGCACCAGGCAGACCAGGGTCGTGTCGGGGTGGACGCTGCTTTGGTGCCTTAAAGGCAACAGCCCTTGGGTGACTGACATGTGGGCCAGCCACTGTTGGGCCCACATGTCATGGACACAAAGGCAGGTGCCTTAAGGCACCGGTTGTAGTCTGTCTGGGTGGTCGCGTGTGTCGGACGGACGCGTAGCACCCAGCCACCCACCCCCCCCCAAAAAAAGGACAGCGACAATATAAGTTCGCTTCCACGCTTCGGATTGAAATATCTGGCGGCCCCAATTCTAGCCCTGCAAAATCTCTCTTCTCCACCGCCCCTTCGCGCCCAGATTGCTCAAATCCCTAATTCGCCGCCATCCTCGAATCGCCTCGCCTCGCCTCTTTCCCCACCGTTCCCCACCTCGTGTTCGGACGACGACGATGAAGACGACGGTCGTGCTTCACCACCACACCGAGCTACCTCATCTACGCCTCGTCCGCCGCCGGGTGGTCCATCGACAACGTCGGCCGCCGCAACCGACGTGCCTCACGACACCGAGTTCCACCGCATCGGTGCGCTTCACCGACGCCGCCTCCCAGCTCACCGGGGCTACTTCACCGAGCACATAGTCGCACCTCCGCCCCGAGGTCGTTGGGGCTTCACCAACGGTCTCGCCCACCGCATCAGAAGCGCCCGCTGCCACTCAAGATCTACATCCGTCGCTGCCAGCCAACGCCAGCGATCACCCTCAACGGCTGTGAAGTGACCCGCACTCTAGGTAGGCGAGCATGCCCAAACGCCGCCCGAACTAGGTATCCACACATCACTCCCTTGTGCATTGTTCCGACGATGTTTGATATCCTTTCACTGCTCTCTTAGCTTACACGCCCATGCAACTCGACTTTAATTCTTATTTCTTCCGAGATATCATCCAAACAAGCAAATCCATTTTTAGCGAAGCATGACAGGCTCACGGATCTGGTACACATCCTCGCACACCGTATAACCTTGTAAGTATATGTCCTCGGTACAACATCAAGGTCGATTCCTCTTATTTGATCAACCATTCGCCGTGTCAAAATGCAGAGGGGATGCAAGGAGCACAAGGCCTGCACATCCAAGCAAGTGGTAACATGGACTTGTACATGGAACATCCCAAGCGCAAGCAGAGCTGCAGGAGCCTGTACAACAAGCTAGCGTAAGTCCCTGATTTCATTTAATTTGTCTTGGCATTAGTGTATGATTTGTGTGCATGGCTGATCCACAAATTCAAGTTACCAGGTGAACATTTAACTTAAAAATACGAAGGCACTTGCACCGAAATCAACATAACTTGAGAAATGTGAAGCTACATGCACTTTGAAAACCAGCTAATGATCCAAAGCAGTTCAGATTATAAACACTAAATGATGCAAGCACCAAAAACACAAAATGCAACATGGTGTACAAGGACTACAAACATGGTCTCAGACTGCTTGAATTATTCGTTCTCCGCTGAAAATTTCAAGTGTAATTGCACGATAACCAGTGCATAAACTGCATATCAATATATCTATCCTGCACAAGTATGCCAATAGTTTCAAACAAAAGATTAGAAAAGTATTTATGCTATGTTGTCATGATACGGGACTTTACGTAGATGACCTCGATGTTTCTCAAGCTATGAAAATGCACTATAATTTGCTTGTCATCAATGCCTCGCAAATCTCTGTCTCTCTCAACATAGTAGATCATCATTAGACACTAAATCCTTCAATGAGCTTGCAAAATGCTTGCATTAGATCCCTCATTAGACACTATATGTTCATCACCAGAGCATGTAAAATGTTTGCATCAAATCCTTCATTAGCAGTTTGTTCATTAAACACTTGAGGCTCAAGAACAACATGAGCTTGTATGTTGCACGGAAACTTGATTAGATACATCAGATTGATCGATTCAGATTGATTGGGGAGTTATAAAATAAGTAGAAATTGGTTTCATTTTCTCATAGATTCCCTACATACAAGCAGTTTTACAACACCGTCCAGTTTAACTATTGGCCATAAATTGAAGAGTTGAATTAGATATAATCAGGGATGTGATGTACCTGCTCGTTGCGGATGCTACTCTTGCAAGCTGCGATCGTCTGCTTGCGCAAGCTCGATGCCATGCCCGTCTTGCCGCCGCTGCCTCCCACGCAGCTACACCTGTGGTTGGATCTTCATCTTCTTGTCCTTCCGTTCGCTTGAAGCCCGCGACCGCCTCCAACGAGGGCGCGAGGAAGTGCTTTGTCGGTCTGTCCAGCGGCGGCTAGGTTAGGAGCAAACCAGACTGGAGGCTGGAGCGAATGAATTGGGATTTTTCCTGTTGTTGATCAATATGGGAGGCGCTCGTTTGGGCCGCAAGCCTGCTATAGGGCCTGCCTTGCACTTATGTTATTGGCCCATCCAAATTGAAACATTTTCTTCATTTTTACATTGCCTTTCGTGTGTTGGGACGAACAAAACTAGCGTGGGCCAACTCGGACGACTCAAACTAGGTGCACACTTTCCAGCCACCGAGGCGGCCGCCCATACCAGCCCCTATGGTGGCGCCGCCCTTTTTGCGTGTATGATTGGATAGTAAAAATATTCGATTGGCGCTTTTGATTTACCCACAGAATGGTTGAATTGCTTGTTTCTATGAACTGAGTTCGCCAATAATGTGAAGGATGCCAGTCTTTTCATCCTATTGTAGATTGCTTAGATCTCGATATGCCAAAAGTAATCGCATGAAATATACAGAAAAGCCAGTGTGATGTGTTTGGCTACAACTAGTCGACTACACGCCCTCATATAACATATCAAGGACGCACCATCTTACCAGATTAACCATTCGACTTACCCATGTAGTGTGGGAAGAAAGAAGTATTGGGACTGATATCAAGCAATTGATGCCATGGACTCCTTTGTACAACCTTGTAAGCAAAAGGAAGTTCAGTGTGCTGCATAAAGAACTAGCGTAAGTTCAGATTACCGCTTCTCGAATTTTAGTTAGCCACTTATTGCAAAAATTTCAATTACGTTGCTTGGCTTAATTTAGTTTGCTACTGATTACATAATGGCACAGCCTCGTTAATCATATTGTAGACTGCGCCTATCTATGTGTTTGATACTTATTGTTAAGAATTACCTGTTTGCCTTAACTTAAATATCTACTTGTTTGTTTAATCGCTTTGTCTGCTGCAATGCGGGTTACAATGATGTTAATAACTATTTCTCCGTCCCATAATATAGGATGTTTTGACACTAGCATAGTGTTAAAAACATCTTACATTATGGGATTTGAGTATATTCTCCATTTCTTTTTTCAGCATATAAGATTTGGTCAAAGTCAAACTTTGTAAAGTTTGACCAACTTTGTAGAAAAAATACCAACATCTACAATACTAAAGCTATATGGTATGAAATTATTTTCATGATGCATCTAACAATATTGATTTAAAATTATGAATCTTAATATTTTTTCTATAAACTTAGTCAAAGTTAACAAAGTTTGACTTTGACCAAATCTTATATGCAGACTAAAAAGAAACGGAGGGAGTACTTTTCAGCATCCAATTGAAACTCTTTAATTCCTTGTTTGTTTAACTGGTTTGATGTTATAACTCCCAGTTGAAATGTTTTGCTAATTTCAACTTTTCTGAATCCAATCAGAACTTTAATGGCAAAACAGGTTAGCCCAAGATCAAAGAGCAAGGTCCCCATGGACGTTGCATCATCCCACAGCAGTGGCCCCGGCCCAATCGTGCATTATGAATTGCCAACCGATGATGCTCTAGAGGCTAAACTAGTGGTAGAAGGAGATTCTGCTCGCACTTAGAGATGAAGTTGACATGTTGAGGAAGCAAACAACACAATCACAAGCAGTACTCAAGACAACCATTAAATATTTGGTGGATTTCAAAACGAAGCAAGTCGAGACCCACCAGATTGTTAATGTCTCGAAGGAAAAAGGAAATTAAATTCCTACTTGGTAAATCATAGGTGAAATGTTCTTTCCATAGTTGAATAACCTTTGTGTTGTCTGTTCATGTAATCAATCAAACCATTTGTTTTAGAGATCATGTAATAACCTTTTTTTATTTTTTGGTTTGTAATTTTATTTGAGCACAAGTCTGTATTAATTGATAAGACTCGGAGACATTTCATTTGGATTGCTGTGTCAGACCTACAAATATGCCAATCGGGCTGAATGTGCATTCAGCAATAGTAGTAGTATAGATGGACCATAAGGGAGAGTATCCTGTGATACGGGAGCTTAGATGCTCCCATGATACGGGCTTTTGGGCCATCGGATCTCAGATCCAACAAAGTATGAGAAGTCATCTGTAGCTGCTGTACTTATGCCGCATTTTCAGATTCTATGAGGGCTTTCTTGCAAAAATGGTCACCATCTCACAGGAGCTGTTGGATTTGAGATCCAACGACCGAGGTCGCACGGGAGCACCTAAGCTTAGGTGCTCCCGGAGCACCAGATATTTTCCCTGGACCATAAGTGGCACACATCGGAAAGGGCCAAGATGCTGGCTAAAAAAAGATGATGTTGTAGCCAAAAAAAAGTACAGCGGCCTGGCTTATGTATGTTAGTTGATATTATTGATCCATATACTCTATAAGTGTTTTTATGTCTATTAGTTTTGTCAATTCTTGGTTGATTGACTCGGTATTTGAATCTTGATACATCGCTTGTGTACATATCTAAATGGGAGTACACATTATGCTGCGTGTGACATTTGAGTTGGACATGAAGTGTTCCAAATATTTGAATTCACCTTAAACTGGATACTAGTTTCTGAATTTGAGTATCGGCATTTGTAAACCATATTCATATATGACAGTGGAATACATCTTTCTCGTCCTTTTGAAGATATATAAAAACACATAGAACGATATATAAAGATTCATATAGGAATACAAAATGGATTCGAATTTAGTTGCCAGGGTAAACGTGGATGCTTATTGTCCCAAAATTTGAAAGAAGCTGCAAAATGTCCACTCCCACGTCGGCTGCCCGAAGCCAAGTGTTTGGGAGATGGAAATTACTGTCTACCCATTACACGGACAATCCATCGCCCGATTTCCTTTGCTCTAAATACGGGTAGATTAGTAACTTCAATTAGACGTGACACGACCGCCTCGAGCCCATTCCTACATGGTGGGCGCCAAACATAAATGACAAAACACATTTGATTCAAGCTCGTCAGAAAGACCTCTGTTTCTCCCTCCATTCCCCATTCATACACGTGGGCGGCAAAACAAACTCGACTCGGCCGAAATCGATGTAGGCAAATATTTTCAATAGGGGCGGGTTTGTAACTTCACTCAGACGTGACACAACCGCCCTACCTGTCAGCCCCGTTCATACACCGTGGGCGTCAACCATGGGCGCCAACCACCCTCTCCTCGCCTGAAATCGCTCTGGGCAAATATTGGCGAGATGCGAGATTACCGTCCTATCCCCAACCGATGAGACGTCCAAATTTTAAACGGGGGCTAAGTTCAGAAACTTTCCATATTTCAGACGGTAGCGTCCCAAAAACATGGTTCCCCGTACCTCTCCCTCCATTTTCCCATTCATACACCGTCCGTGCTAGAACACCCCATCCCCACACCAGCCTCCGTCCGCCACCCCATCCATCGCCGCCGTCCTCCACCACATCCATCGCCACCGTCCTCCACCATGCCGGAGCGTCTACCAAGAACGCGTCGTCCACTGCTAGAGATGGACGTTTCTCATCCACGGCGACGGACCAATAGCCTTGCATCGCGTCCTCTCGCTTCATCGGCGCCATCGTCCTCTTTGCCGGGGCCGCTCACACGACCTTCTCTTCCACCGCAACGGGACTTATCCCTCGATGCACCCGTCTACCGTCGTAGATCTGCTTCAACGCCACCGACAGCCATCGCACCCCCGATGCCTACACGGCGCCGCAAGAGAGGTGGTACTTCATATCTCCTCAACTTTTTGATCTCAACCAGAAAATAGATCTTAACTTGGTTACTCTACTTTCTTTTCAGCTCTTAGAATTTAGTTCTTAGTTCAAAGCAAACAATGGATGCTAAATATCATTTCTCCGGTTTGCAGCTTCAAATCTGCCATGGCACAGCCATAATACGGTTTAATTGATCTTGCTTAGGGTTTAATTGATCATGTTGGTTCCGTGGTGGTTTCTTTAATAGAAATCGAAGGGAAAACCCTCTTTTGCTAAAAAAGTATGCTTAGAGTTTCCCCCTTTTATGATCACTATACGATCAGAATACGTGCTTTGTGTCATAATAACACTGCTCCACGCATCAAGCTAAACAAGCTTGGATGTTCAAATACGAATCTGATATTATTAAAACAGAGTTGTTTAATTGGTCAGCTAAATGTTCCTAAATTAGTTTCGAAAATGCATGTTCGTCGCTCGGGTGTGTATCTCTACAGGGTGCCCATGGTGGGCCAGCCCACCCTGGGATTTTGGGTCGTCCCAGGCCCCGATTCCCCTCTGTTCTGCTGCGTGCTTCCGAACTCTACTCACCCCTAGCCGCCTGCCTCGCCGGTGACTTGCCGTCCCCGGACGGCATGACTCTAGGAGGAGACACCGGACTAACAGGAGGCCAGGAGCCGCTCGCCCAACAGCGTCACCGCTGCCCGGGCGCGCCGCCGTGCCTACCTTCCCAGTCCGTTCAAGGCTCAGGCGTGCAGCACCCACCAAGCCAACCCGATTTATCCTGAGATACGTCCTCAACACTCAACAGCCACTCCTCATCGCCCATTTTCTAATTGATTCATTACTCATTAGGCAGGACTGTCATTAGGGTTTGTTGTGTGCTCGAGTGCTACCTACACTTAATGGTTCAGATGTATTTGGTAATCTTTAGTACCTCTAAAGTTCACGTGGTTTTCAAAATTCGCCCTCAAAATGCGAAACTAGTCATTTTGGATTGTTGGTCGTAGTGACATTGACCTAGATTACTACTGCAAGCTAGGTTTGATGACAATTTTACTTGTCTTTCTTACTCATTCGATATAATATCCAATTATTCATGTCGATTAGTTGCAAACATTAAGTGCTAGACAAACTTCTTCATTCAGATTTTGGACGGTCTCTTACTGCAGTTACAATTCTGCATACTTGTCTTAATAAGCTCAGAAGTAAATGATTGATTCACTACATCTATGCTTGCCTTGTCATATTTGATTGCAATATTCTTTTAGGGTGGACCACCCTGTTTCTAAATACTGGAACCATAGACCTGAGTGAATAGTATTTCTCTATGTGATCTCTTCCATCATGTGTGGGTAACGAACACTGCATTGTATAGAAAGAAAGTGTCATTTCCAGCTTTTACATAGGATTCGATCTTTTACATGGAATACAATCTGCCTACTTGCTTTGTGTCGCACTACCAACACTCCACCCTTGAAGCTAAACATTATGCCACTCATTATTGCTTAGTTTATTTGTTCAAATATGAATTTCATATGATTCTAATGTTCCTACTTCAGTTTTGAAATGTGTGCCTGCCTGTTATAGAGACATAAGGGGTTTGTATTTCTGTGGTCAGCACGGTTGGGGAGGTGAACTTTGCATATGCAGGGGTTTATAGGGAGACACTCTCCGAGTTGAATCCGCAATGCATTCCATAGATAATCTGACTACTTTTTATGTTTTCATGAATCTCAGATTCTGAATAGCATCATAATGATTACGAGCTTGCGCGCATGAAAAGAATAAAGCAGAACAATGCCATGGCTGTCAAACTTGGCATTAAGGGACTGGAATCAAGTCTGGATGCAATGCAATGCAAATGCTCTCCACCTCTGATTCATGCTCGTAATATGATCCTAACAAAGGATTACGAGCTAGAGGGAGACCTAAGTCAATGTACCTCCCTAGTGGAGGAGTCGAGGAAGATGCCCTATCTTATTCACCCATCAAGGTACTTGCTCTAACTTTCCAAGGTTACATTGCTCGCACATATCTTGCAACTGATGCTTTGCATTGCTTCTACTTTGTTGAACTGCCATTAGCTTAGTTTACACATCGTATATGTGAATACGCCTTGCCTATCCATTTTCAGTACATATTCCATCTGTCATCATACCATATTTAAATGTTGTTCTTGTGTATCAGACGTTCAAAAGGAAGAGGGCGATTGCTGATCGTGGAGGAGCACAAGCAAAGTATTTGGAAAAGTTAGTGGCACCTGATAAATCAAATAGCCCATTAGGTGTAGTTGCAATATTACCTAACCCACAAAATACCCCAACTCTAGCAGACTCTAACCCTACTACACTGGTCATTTCTGATGCCCCAACTCAGCAGACCCCAACTGCAACAAAGCAGTATGATTATGCCGATTGACATAGCACCATTGTCTGACGCAAAACCCCCATTCCAGCAATATGTACACCAAATCCAGTTGCCAAATCCCTTTTCGAACCAGAGAGAGCCCCAATTGCAGCAAATAGGACCCCTGTTCCATTTCTTCCCAGTTTAGAAGACGAAGCTTATGTTGTTGTCAGGAACTTTGTGCGCATCTTTCCTTCATGGAAAGATTATACCGCAAACACAGAACAATTTCCTGCCTTCCTCCGCAACTTACGCGTAAGTAATGTACTAATGTTATTCGTGGTCATTACTGCATATATTTCTGCTGACAGAAGACACAAGATTTCATTCTTTTAAATAGGCAGGAGCAAACTGGATTGTGATACGAGCAAGAGTTGGTTGCGCTTTTCAAGCACTCGTTGATGAAGTATCGTTCCTACCTGAGGCAAGCGCGCTTCGATGGAAAGCCTCTGAACGAAATTTCTGTAAAGTCTCCGGTGCTACATTTATCCGACGGTGACTGGAATAATCTTGTTACACATTGGTCTCGCTGCAGCATAAGGTACTGTCTATGATATCACATCACAATTTGAACTACATTTCTGCATTTGCCTTAATGTCTCACTTGTACGAAAACTGTTAGCAGAAGAACATTCGTTCTCAAGGGACCACAGAATCTCGCAACTATACTGCACACTGCATTGCTCTCGTGAGTACCTCTTGCCCTTTATGACCATACTTACTTTCATAGCTGTTTGATTATGTAGCATCACTGCACATGTTAGCCTCGTAATCGCCCATTTGGTGGACATTATAAGATCCGTATGAACTCTTACACAAATTTAGAATCAACCCAATGCTTTTGAAGAGGTTTAGCTCTGCAGTCCTCTTGTAAGGACTGAACATGGTCTATCACTGTACTTACATTAACAGCTACTCCTCCGTCCCATAATATAAGATCGTTTTGTACAAGACACACGGTGTTCAAAACACTCTTGTATTATGGGAAGAGGGATTGGTTCATTTTGTAGCATTCTCGCATCTTACCTCCTCGCCCACCATTTACTAAAAAGATCAGATCTATATTTAATATTACCAACAAGTAGAATACATGACAATGCCGGTGAAGAAGTGTAGCCCATTGCTCTTGTCGGTACATTTTGTCTCGTAACGCTTGTACTTCCGAGGATTGGTAGTTGATTATGTAGCATCAATCTGCATCTTATCTTCATTATCCTCTATCCCTTCGGTATTATCATATCTATAATTACTCTCTACAAAATGTAGAGTATGTGCAATGCTTATGAACAAGATTACGTGCTGAAATTCTTGAGTTATCCTTCCCTTGACATGGAGAAGGGCATTATAAAGCTGGTGTTAGCTGTTAATGTAAGTCAGTCCTTCTAAAGCATTTATCCTCAACTGCTGTTTAATTTGCTCATACTCCCTATCGTTTCTTCGCTGTTTAGTTTGTTGTTTCTACCAAAATGCATGTTCGTAAGAACTGTAAGTTTTAAGTTTTACTTGTAAAACCAAATTTCTTATTCATACCATGCACATTACTTAATAATCCCTATATGTATGCTTGGTTTTGTGGATCTATAATCCGGTGTGTGGTGAAGCAGCCCACGTTTGCACCTTGTCATCTCTGTTTTATCTTCTTGATGTGGTGATGATATGAACAACATGCCATGCACATTATCCAAAATAGATACAATGATTTTCTTTGCCCTTCATCTATGCTTGTTATGTTGACATCGTAATCCAGTAGTGTGGTGAAGCTCCCTGCATTATGAATAATGCCAAATTATGCTATTGATATTTTGAACTTACTCTTTATTTTCTAATTTGAAATTGGATAGAATTGACAGAACAGTTATCATCTTTGTTTATACACGTGCAAAACCTGTCATCTCTATGCTTTGCTTCAGGGTGATATGCCTGATGGCATGCACAAGTCTGCTGAAGGCTGTGAGACAAAACCAACATATATTGCAGCAAAGAAGGCAAAACGTCTTGAAGATAACGAGACAACCCCAAAGTCTTGTCTTGATGCAGTGTTCAAGTTACTTGAGACTAACAATGACAAGCTCACGAATTCGTTGTGCGAATTAGTTCGACTTCTTCGGTCCCAAATTCTAGCGAAGGCATTACGCAACTCAACTTTGACTTGAAGTCCTATCTCTAAGAAAGATTGCGGAGAACACCAATTAGAACCTCATCGCTAAACAGCTACACCTGGAAGCTATGACCGACATGCTAGGCCGGTCTCACAGCCTTGCTCGGAGCTTCTTGCAGTTCCCCGCAAGGCTAACCTTTCTTGAACTGTCTTGGAAGTGGTCTCGGTTCAGTATTATTTTGTTACGCTGCAATGGTGCCCAGTTTTTCTAATCTGCTTCTTCGTTGCGCTTTATGATCACTGGTGGCGAACTTCGATGCCTAGTGGATATAATATACCTTAAATCCTTTATTGTATAGTGTAGGTTTATTCTTAGTTACTATGCTGTAATTTCTTTATTGCGTAGAGTAGGTTTGTTCTTAATTCCTACTAGTTACTGCCATCATTCGCTATCTGAAAAAAATCAGATGTAGTCCACCAGGCCGAAACATATGATAACGGGCCAGGTTTTTAGCGGGCCACAATTGGGCCGGCCTGCGTCTTTCTTGGGCCCGAATGATTGGGGCCTTCACACATTGCGCCAGGCCCAAACTTACACCAGCCTATATTTTAGTTGGGCCTTTTGTCGACTGAGCGCTTAGTTCGGCCCAGGTAGCATTGGGCCATTAACAGGCTGAACCATGGACCTTTAGCAGGCCAAAATGCATGTTGGGCCTCAATTTTCACTAGTCGTCGACGGGCCTTCAGCAGGCCGAAATGTAGACCGGGCCGTTATGGGCCCATTTAGCTCATGGGCCGTTACCAGGCCGAAACATATCTCGGGCCTTAGTTGGCCCACTGATATCATGGGCCTTTAAGAGGTCAAAAGCTTAGTACAGGCATCAACGGGCCGAATTACGCGACAGGCCTTTAACAGGCCCAAAGTCACGTTGGGCTTAACTGTTGCCACCTTTAGCACGGGCCGTTAGTGAGCCCGATGTCCCGTCGGACCATATATGGCCCATGGGCAGCACGGGCCATTCCCAGGCCGAAAGTCACACCGGGCTGAAATGGGCCCATGTCTACATCAGGCCTCTAACAGGCCGAAAGTCACTGGGCTGTAGTTGGGCCGAAAATTCAGCGAACAATTAACGGGCCAGATCTAGCTGCGGGCCGCAAATGGGCCCAAATATTGGGCAAACAATTAACGGGCCAGATCTGGCTTCGGGCCGTAAATGGGCCCAAATATTGGTCGAACAATTAACGGGCCAGATCTGGTTTCGGGCTGTAAATGGGCCTTTATTAAGCAGGCCGTTATTGGGCTGGCCCACTAGTACCTGATTAAGTTCTACGGGCCTTTGATTTGGGCGGCCTTTTTAACCTATATGGGCCTCTGTTGGGCCCGACCACGCGTCAACGTACCATAGGCATGTCTCCTCCAATGGATGGGCGACATCGGCCATCGACGAGCCGACAGTGTTCCCTTGACCAATTAGAATTTTACGTGGAAATTTCCCATTGGTCGGGCTGTTAACGGGTTATCGATTGAAAACCCGACCCGATAGCTTAACGGTGTTCCGTTACGGTGGATGCCACGTGTCGGTCACCCTTGACAAAAGCACTTCGTGACGCGATTTATCGTCATGGAAGTGGACACTTCGTGATGATAATTTTAGTAATGTCATGGAACACTTCTACGACAAAGACAGTATGACTATCTTGATTCTCGTCATAAATTTGTCATGGATGTACATGCATGACAAAAAACGCGACCTACTGTGACAAACATGTATCATCACGGAAGTGTTTTTTTTTTGTAGTGCAAGGAGTAGGGATTGCCATGCAACGGATGCACTTGAGCTATAAATATATGAAAGCTCAACAAAAGAAACTAAGTGGGTGTGCATCCAACTTGCTTGCCCACGAAGACCTAGGGCACTTGAGGAGGCCCATAGTTGGAATATACAAGCCAACTTCTATAATGAAAAATTCCCACTAGTATATGAAAGTGACAAAACAAGAGACTATCTATCATGAAGATTATGGTGCTACTTTGAAGCACAAGTGTGGTAAAAGGATAGTAACATTTTCCCTTCTCTCTTTTTCTCTCATTTTTTTGGGCCTTCTCTTTTTTTATGGCCTTTCTCTTCTTCTTTTTTCTTTTTTTTTGTTCCTCACTTGGGACAATGCTCTAGAAAATGATGATCATCACACTTCTATTTATGTACAACTCAATGATTACAACTCGATACTAGAACAAAGTATGACTCTATATGAATGCCTCTGGCGGTGTACCGGGATATGCACTGAACCAAGAGTGACATGTAACCTCCCGGTGCTCCGGTATATTCCTGGTCTCGCCCGGAACCATTCCGATGTCCAAATATAGTCGTCCAATATATCGATCTTTATGTCTCAACCATTTCGAGACTCCTCGTCATGCCCGTGATCATATCCGGGACTCTGAACTACCTTCAGTACATCAAAACACATAAACTCGTAATACCGATCATCACCGAACGTTAAGCGTGCGGACCCTACGGGTTCGAGAACTATGTAGACATGACCGAGACACGTCTCCAGTCAATAACCAATAGCGGAACCTGGATTCTCATATTGGTTCCTACATATTCTACAAAGATCTTTATCGGTCAAACCGCATAACAACATACATTGTTCCCTTTGTCATCGGTATGTTACTTGCCCGAGATTCGATCGTCGTTGTCTCAATACCTAGCTCAATCTCGTTACCGGCAAGTCTCTTTACTTGTTATGTAGTGCATCATCCCGTAACTAACTCATTAGTCACATTGCTTGCAAGGCTTATAGTGATGTGCATTACCGAGAGGGCCCAGAGATACCTCTCCGACAATCGGAGTGAAAAATCCTATTCTCGATCTATGCCAACTCAACGAACAACATCGGAGACACCTGTACAGCACCTTTATAATCGCCCAGTTACGTTGTGACATTTGGTAGCACACAAAGTGTTCCTCCGGCATTCGGGAGTTGCATAATCTCATAGTCATAGGAACATGTATAAGTCATGGAGAAAGCGATAGCAGTCAACTAAACGATCAAGTGCTAAGCTAACGAAATGGGTCAAGTCAATCACATCATTCTCCTAATGATGTGATCCCGTTAATCAAATGACAACTCATGTCTATGGCTAGGAAACTCAACCATCTTTGATCAACCAGCTAGTCAAGTAGAGGCATACTAGTGACACTATGTTTTTCTATGTATTCGCACATGTATTATTTTTCCGGTTAATACAATTCTAGCATGAATAATAAACATTTATCATGATATGAGGAAATAAATAATAACTTTATTGTTGCCTCTAGGAAATATTTCCTTCATGATCCTTGATGAATCGATGCCCATCTTGCGGACTGTATCCTGATAGAGCAGGTTGAGGCTGTTGCCACCGTCCATGAGAACTCACGTGAGGTGGAGTCCATCAATGATTGGGTCGAGGACCAATGCGGCTGAACCGCCATGATGGATACTGGTCGGATGGTCCCTGCGATCGAAGGTGATCAGGCAGGACGACCATGGGTTAAATTTTGGGGCGACTGGCTCTATCGCATAGACGTCCCTGAGCGCGCGTTTGCGCTCCCTCTTAGGGATATGGGTAACGTATATCACGCTCACCGTTTTGACCTGGGGGGAAACTTCTTCTGTCCCCCTGTGTTCGGCGAACGGGGCTCCTCGTCGTCGTCCTCAGTTTGTGACCCCTTCTCCTTGTTCTCGGTATTTAACTTGTCGGCCTGTTTAAAGACCCAACAACTTCTGTTGGTATGATTGGCTGGTTTATCGGGGGTGCCGTGGATCTGACATGGACGATCGAGTATGCGGTCCAAGCTGGATGAGCACGGATTGTTTCTTTTAAATGGCTTCTTCCGCTGGCCGGACTTGGAGCCACTGAATCCGGCGTTGACCGTCGCGTCATCGGTATTGTCACCGTTGCTTCGACGCTTGTGCGATGTTCGTCGGGGCTTGCCGTTGCTATTTTTGGCTTCAGAGGTGCCAGGTTTGCTTGCATTATTATTGCTACGGGATAGCCAGCTATCTTCGCCCGCGCAAATGTGGGTCATAAGTGCCGTGAGGGCTGCCATGGACTTCGGCTTTTCTTGGCCGAGGTGTCGGGCAAGCCATTCATTGCGGATGCTATGCTTAGAGGCCGCTAGGGCTTCAGCATCCAGATAGTCGACAATCTGGTTCTTTTTAGTTAGGAACCTAGTCCAGAATTTCATGGCTGACTCTCCGGGCTGTTGAACTATGTGACTTAAGTCATTGGCATCCGGAGGTCGAACGTATGTACCTTGGAAGTTGTCGCGGAAGGCGTCTTCCAAGTCCTCCCAGCTGCCAATAGAGTTTTCTGGCAAGCTGTTTGACCAGTGCCGAGCTGGTCCCTTGATGTTTAGTGGGAGGTATTTGATGGCATGAAGATCATCACCGCGGGCCATATGAATATGAAGAAGAAAGTCCTCAATCCATACCGCGGGATCTGTTGTTCCATCATATGATTCGATATTCACGGGTTTAAACCCTTCTG
The DNA here is from genome assembly GCA_021605205.1 of Aegilops longissima. Lineage (NCBI taxonomy): Eukaryota > Viridiplantae > Streptophyta > Magnoliopsida > Poales > Poaceae > Aegilops > Aegilops longissima. The sequence continues at coordinate 688,210,319 of CM038680.1, read as the reverse complement.
GGAATTCGTGCTCCATTACTTCATCAATGACGCAGAGGGGGTGTGCGGCGCCTCTATATCGGGCCAAGTCGCGACGTAGCTCGGATGGAGTCCGTCTGCGGTTTTCGGCCCGGACGTGGTTATGCTTGTCACGTCCGGCTAGATAGTCGTCTTGTGCGCCGGGGCACGCCCCCGTGATCCATAGATCGATTTGGTCTGACCTGCTCAATTTTCCAGGTCCTGCCGCAAGTCATATGTATATCCCTGAGCTGTTGTGTCTCTACCTTTACGGCGAGGTAGTATGGGCTGGTGTTCGGCTTGAGTTGTCGTTTTGTCCCGGCCATGTGGTGGTCGGTCAGCCGCGTTACGTGCTGATGGTACGGGCTCAAGTGCCTCGTCGTCGAATTGAGGTAGAAGTTTATGCTCCGGGTAACTTTTGGTTGGGCGCTCGAGGCCGTATTCCTCGGCTGCCAGGACATTAGTCCACCTATCGTTGAGTAGATCTTGATCAGCTTGAAGTTGTTGCTGCTTCTTTTTCAGGCTCCTTGCAGTGGCTATTAGCCGGCGCTTAAAGCTCTCCTGCTCGAGGGGTTCCTCAGGCACGATAAAGTCTTTGTCGCCGAGGCTCACCTCATCCTCGGAGAGTGGAAGATAATTATTGTCCTCTGAGTCTTTGTTTACGGCATGTTCATCAGGGCTAACTTGCCCATCTTCCCGATCGTCCTGTTCGGAGGTTGGCTCGATGGGGTCTTCTTGGTCTTCGGCGTCGTCCGGAGTATTGTTGTCCCTTGTGCTGGTATTGTTGTCCTTTCCACAGCATGATTTAGAGCGGCGCCGCTGACGTCGGTGCTTTGGTTGTATCCCAGGAGGTTTATCCTTGACTAGATTTTTCTTGTTATCTCCGTTACCATCTTTGGGTGTATCCACCATGTACACGTCATACAAAGAGGTGGCCGTCCAGCGTCCGGTGAACGGCGGGTTTTGGGCCTGCTCTTCTCCGGCATCGTCGTCTATACCATCGATGTCTTCGGAGCCATAATCGAGCATGTCTGTTAAGTCCACGACAGTGGCTATGAAGTGGGTGGTGAGTGGGACGTAAAATTCCCCGCTCTCCACCCCTAGTCCGGGTTGGGCGTAGTTCGGACGTTGCTCCTCTATAATGATGAGGGATCACATCAAGTCCAGAGTCTCGCTTAAAGGCGAGGTTTGGCCGGGGAGAAGAGAGTCTGTGGAGTACGGCGGGGAGGAGACTCCTTGGCCGAGCTCACACGATGCTGACTCCGAGGGTTTGGAGCCAGTGTCCGGAGAAGAGTCTGGCTGCATGATGGTTGCCAGCGACACTACTTTCTCCGGCTCTCCTGTACTGGGTTTAGTGGCCGCAGATAGTCCGGCGGGCTCAAGAATCCCGTCTTCGGACTTGGTGATGCGCTTCGGATCTAAGGCCAGAGTGGAGGTTGGGGTCGTGAACCCTTGGAAGATCAAGTCTCCTCGGATGTCAGCGACATAATCCGGATTTCCAAAACTAAGCTGGTGACCTGGGGCGTAGCTGTCGAACTGTTCTAGATGGCCAAGCGAGTTGGCCCGCAGTGCGAAGACGCCGAATACGAAGATCTAGCCAGGGAGAAAGGCCTCCCTCGGGGCAGCATCATTGTAGATGATTGATGGAGCCATCGAGCCTTCTGATGACGACACAGCGGAGCTCTCAATGAAAGCACCAATATCGGTGCCAAAACCGGCGGATCTCGGGTAGTGAAAGTGCAACTATCCCTAGGTGGTTTTGGTAATTCATAACAACATATAGCTCATTGAGCTAATGCTATTCCAAGACAAATATTTCAGGAAAGCTCAATGAATGTCATGGCATGGATGATGGAAGTGGATCCCTCAAAATATTAAGGACAAAGGATTGGCTCAAGCTCAAAAGCTCAAGACTCTACATTTTACATTTTAGTGATCCAAGATCACATTGAGTCTATAGGAAAAGCCAATACTATCAAGGAGGAATGAGGTGTTGCTTAATGAGCCTCTTGCTCCAAGTGCTTAGTAATATGCTCCAAATACCCTCAACTACTTATTCACATCCACATATGACCTAAACCCAAAGTCAAACTCGGCCCAACCGATTCTTTCTATCAGCGCCACCGAATTCAAATGTCATAGCCACTGCCACAAACCCTAGGCAAATCGGTCTCACCGATAGGGATCTCGGTCTCACCAAGATGGGATTGTAATCTCTCCGTTTCCCTTCGTAACGTTTCGGTCTAACCGAAGTGAGCGATCGGTCCCACCAAGATTGCAATGTAAACTCTCTGTTTGCCTTTTGTAACATTTCGGTCTCACCGAAAAGAGCGAATCGGTCCCACAGAGTTTACCTGACCAACTCTCTGGTTAGCTAATTACCAAAATCGGTCTCACCGAGTTTGTGTAATCGGTCTCACCGAGATTACGTTATGCCCTAACCCTAACCATATCGGTCCTACCGAGTTGCATGTGGTCCCACCGAAATCACTAAAGGTCACTAGGTTTACTGAATCGGTCTGACCGAGTTTGTTGATTCGGTCCCACCGAATTTGGTAAATTGTGTGTAATGGTTAGATTTTGTGTGGAGGCTATATATACCCCTCCACCTCCTCTTCATTCGTGGAGAGAGCCATCCGAACAAACCTACACTTCCAACTTACCAGTTCTGAGAGAGAACCACCTACTCATGTGTTGAGGCCAAGATATTCCATTCCTACCATATGAATCTTGATCTCTAGCCTTCCCAAGTTGCTTTCCACTCAAATCTTCTTTCCACCAGATCCAAATCCCATGAGAGAGAGTTGAGTGTTGGGGAGACTATCATTTGAAGCACAAGAGCAAGGAGTTCATCATCAACACACCATTTGTTACTTCTTGGAGAGTGGTTTCTCCTAGAATGGCTAGGTGTCACTTGGGAGCCTACGACAAGATTTTGGAGTTGAACCAAGGAGTTTGTAAGGGCAAGGAGATCGCCTACTTCGTGAAGATCTACCGCTAGTGAGGCAAGTCCTTCGTGGGCGACGGCCATGGTGGGATAGACAAGGTTGCTTCTTCGTGGACCCTTCGTGGGTGGAGCCCTCCATGGACTCGTGCAACCGTTACCCTTCGTGGGTCGAAGTATCCATCAACGTGGATGTACGATAGCACCACCTATCGGAACCACGACAAAAACATTCGTGTCTCCAATTGCGTTTGAATCCTCCAAACCCTTCCCTTTACATTCTTGCAAATTGCATGCTTTAATTTCCGCTGCCTATATACTCTTTGCATGATTGCTTGAATTGCGTGAAAATTGCATGACTTGTGCAAAGATAGCTAAAATCTGCCAAAGTCTAAAATTGGGAAAAGGTTAAGTTTTTAATTGGTCAAGTAGTCTAATCACCCCCCCCCCCAGACATACTTCAAGGTTCTACAAGTGGTATCAGAGCTTTGGTCTCAATTTGCTTTGATTTCCATAGCTTTTGGTGGTCATAGCCTTGGTTTCACAACCTAGGAGAGTATGGCGTCTAGCGAGGGAAATTATCACCATAGAGGTCCTTACTTTGACGGCACTAATTTTGCTAGTTGGAAGCATAAGATGAAAATACATATTCTCGGACATAACCCCGCCGTTTGGGCTATTGTGTGTATTGGCTTGCAAGGTGAATTCTTTGATGGGAGAGAACCGAACCGTGAAGCTAGCGCGGATGAATTGAAGATGCTGCAATACAACGCTCAAGCTTGTGATATCCTCTTCGATGGATTGTGCCCCGAAGAATTCAACAAAATTAGCCGCCTTGAGAATGCAAAGGAAATTTGGGATACTTTGATTGATATGCATGAACGTACCGACTCCGTCAAGGAATCCAAGTTGGATGTGCTCCAAAGTCAGCTTGACAAGTTCAAAATGAAGGATGGTGAAGGTGTCGCTGAAATGTACTCTAGGCTTGCTCTTATCACGAATGAGATTGTCGGCTTAGGAGGTGAAGAGATGACCGAAAAATTCATCATCAAGAAGATCCTAAGAGCATTGGATGGAAAATATGATACCGTGTGCACATTGATCCAAATGATGCCAAATTACAAAGATCTCAAGCCAACGGAAGTCATTGGAAGAATTGTTGCTCATGAGATGTCACTCAAGGATAAGGAGGAACTTCACAACAAGTCGAGTGATGCTTACAAAGCCTCATGTGAAGCCCCCACATCATCGAGTGAGAAACAAACCTTCAATGAAGAATTGAGCTTAATGGTGAAGAACTTCAACAAATTCTACAAGAGTAGAAGCAAAGAAAGAAGCTCTAAGTCAAGGTCATACAATGACAAAAGATCTTCTAGTAGAGAGCGCAATTGCTACAATTGTGGGAGACCCAGACACTATTCCAATGAGTGTACGGCGCCCTACAAAAGAAGAGAAGATTCTCCAAAAAGAAGAAGTAGAAGAGAAGAATCACCACCAAGAGAGAGAAGGAGTAGAGATGATCGTTATGAACGAAGTGTTGGGTAACGTAGTAATTTCAAAAATTTTCCTACGATCACGCAAGACCATGGTGATGGCATAGCAACGAGAGGGAGAGTCGTCCGCCCACGCCTCGTGAGACCAAAGCGAAGCGTTATATCAACGCGGTTGATGTAGTAAATGCGTCTTCACGATCCGACCGATCCAAGCACCGTTACTCCGGCACCTCCGAGTTCTTAGCACACGTTCAGCTCGATGGCGATCCCCGGCCCGATCCAGCAAAGCGTCGGGGAGGAGTTCCGTCGACGACACGGCGTGGTGACGATCTTGATGTTCTACCGTCGCGGGGCTTCGCCTAAGCACCGCAACAATATGACCGAGGTGGAATATGGTGGAGGGGGGCACCGCACACGGCTAAGGAACGATCACGAAGATCAACTTGTGTGTCCATGGGGTGCCCCCTGCCCCCGTATATAAAGGAGTGGAGGAGGGAGGGCGGCCCTCTACTATGGCGGCATGGGAGTCCTACTCCCACCGGGAGTAGGATTCCCCTTTCCTAGTCCAACTAGGAGACCTTCCATGTATTAGGAGTAGGAGACTAGGAAAGGGAAGGGAAAAGGAGAAGGAAGGAAGGGGGCGCCCCCCCTCCCTAGTCCAATTCGGACTAGTCCAAGGAGGGCGGCGACCACCCTTTGGCCCTTTTCTCCTTTCCCGTATGGCCCATTAAGGCCCAATACGAATTCCCGTAACTCTCCGGTACTCCGAAAAATACCCGAATCACTCGGAACCTTTCCGAACTCCGAATATAGTCGTCCAATATATCGATCTTTACGTCTCGACCATTTCGAGACTCCTCGTCATGTCCCCGATCTCATCCGGGACTCCGAACTCCTTCGGTACATCAAAACTCATAAACTCATAATAAAACTGTCATCGAAACCTTAAGCGTGCGGACCCTACGGTTCGAGAACAATGTAGACATGGCCGAGACACGTCTCCGGTCAATAACCAATAGCGGGACCTGGATGCCCATATTGGCTCCTACATATTCTACGAAGATCTTTATCGGTCAAACCGCATAACAACATACGTTGTTCCCTTTGTCATCGGTATGCTACTTACCCGAGATTCGATCGTCGGTATCCAATACCTAGTTCAATCTCATTACCGGCAAGTCTCTTTACTCGTTCCGTAATACATCATTTCATAACTAACTCATTAGTTACAATGCTTGCAAGGCTTAGGTGATGAGTATTACCGAGAAGGCCCAGAGATACCTCTCCGACAATCGGAGTGACAAATCCTAATCTTGATTCATGCCAACTCAACATATACTTTCGGAGACACTTGTAGAGTACCTTTATAATCACCCGATTACGTTGACGCGTTTGGTAGCACACAAAGTGTTCCTCCGTAAACGGAGTTGCATAATCTCATAGTTGCGGAACTTTGTATAAGTCATGAAGATAGCATAAGCAACATACTAAACGATCAAGTGCTAAGCTAATGAAATGGGTCATGTCAATCACATCATTCTCCTAATGATGTGATCCCATTAATCAAATGACAACACATGTCTATGGTTAGGAAACATAACCATCTTCGATTAATGAGCTAGTCTAGTAGAGGCATACTAGTGACTATCTGTTTGTCTATGTATTCACACATGTATTATGTTTCCGGTTAATACAATTCTAGCATGAATAATAAACATTTATCATGATATAAGGAAATAAATAATAACTTTATTATTGCCTCTAGGGCATATTTCCTTCACGAAGACCCTCACGGAGAAGCAAGGATTCGGAAAGGAAGGACAAGTCATCAAAGAGCTACACAAAACGAAGACATCAAGCTCATGTTGGTGAATGGGTATCTGGCTCCGACTCTGACAATCACTCCGAGAGAAGCTATCACTCCGACTCCGAATATACTCAAGATGAAGGTGTTGCTGGTCTAGCACTTGAGTCAACCAACTCCTATGACATATTTGATTCACCAAATGAAGGAATTGGAAGATGCTTCATGGCCAAAGGTCCTAAGGTAACACACCCCGAGTATGTTGATTTTAATAGTGATGAAGATGACTTGTTAAGTGATGATGATTTACTTATTGACAACTCTAGTGATGAATACTATGATGAAATGTCAATTAATCATGCTAATCGCGATAAAACGAATGACAATGATAAGGAGAAGATTGAGCTTCTAACTAAAGAACTAAACACTCTTAAGTTAGCTCATGAAACTATCTTTGAAGATCACCGAGAACTTTTAAGGGCTCATGAGAAGTTACGCCTTGAAAAGCTCAATCTTGAGCAAGAGCATGAGTTCTTAAAGGCAATCAATGATGATCTCCGTAAGAAAAGTTCTTATTACACTGCCAAACATTTACTCTTATCTACTTACATGCCTCAAGTCAAGTCTAGTAACAAGAACAAGAAAGATCCTTCCTCTAGTAGAAACAATAATAATGCTAAATCCAATATTGTTGCTTCTACTAATTATTCCACTAATTATTCTCTTAGCCAAGTTACACTTGAGCAAGAAAATAGCTTATTGAAGGGAATTATAGAGAAAGGTGTATACAAGAGCCTTGCCAGGAGTAAGCAATTCGAGGAAATTGTACGCAAGCAAGGAAGGCACCGGAAGAATCAAGGTGTGGTTTTGAACGAAAGTTCAATGCCAATGGAGTTGAGTGGGAAGAAGATCAATACCCCAAGACGAAGTTTTTTCCACAACAAGAGAAGTATGATCCTGCTTCCTTCAAGGGAACACAAGCACAAGATGATCTTCCACCACAAGACCACAAGAACAAAGGCAAGGACAAGCTTCAAGAGGAGATTGATGCATTCGAAGAAGCACCTAAGGCCTTGGTCAAGTGGGTTCCCAAGACTACGTCAAGTTCTACTTCATCAAGTACGACTACAACTCCAAGGATTCCCATCAAGATGATGTGGATCCCGAAGAAGAAGAACTAGAGAGTTCTTGAGGGTGACTCCGCCAACATTCTTCACTCATATCATAATGGCAAGGACAAGTGCAATCAACTTCCATATCTTGCACTAGTTCAAGGAGTCACAAAACCCTCATGTTGGTAAGGAAAGGGACAAGGTAACCTAATGTTTTCATGGACATCATCTTGTGTGTGCATCACTCTATGTTTATGGATATTCTTGTTTGGTCCTTGTGGGACTAACCCATGTAGGTATTGAAAGTGCAACTCACTCCAAAGGATTGCTCCAAATGATCTACATCAACATTGAGCATCCACATCTTCAACACCTACATGAAGTCATCATCAACAAAACCCAAGGTTAGTTCATCCCTCTAAGGGGGGATCTCACATCTAGGGGGAGCTTAACACTAAGAATTGAGTCAAAGCAACTCTAATGATGTGAACACATCAATGCATTATGTAAAAGTGATAACCCCACTTGAGCTTAAACGATGAGTATGACCTATGATCAAATGTTCTCATTTGACTCCTAAGTCAATATACTCATATATAGATGACCTAGTCATCGCCAATTGTTTGATAGATGCTAGAATTGGTTGTGCATGCTTTGCCACATATTTCATTTGTCATTTTATTGTGTGAGCATGTTGGTTGCATATTTTACTCATTCGAGGACATCCACTTGTTGTTTTGATTGACTGGTTTCTTTCTCTTTGGCCAAGTGGATGGACAAGAATGCCTAAGAACCTTCTCTAGCTATCTATGCTTTTATCGTCTCAAACTCTATTCATGCTACATCACAAAATTTGATCACGTCAGATTCGAACCACTCTGTGTGAGGAGCACTCGGAGTCCCCGATTCGTCATAGACTTAAACTTCCAAAATTTCTTTGTGCTTTTTGGTCTAACCGAATCTTCCATTTCGGTCATACCGAGATCACTAAGTCGATCTAGGTTTTCAATCTCGATGCAACCGATTTGAACTTTTCGGTCACACCGAGTTGTTGTAACTGTCAACAGTTATGCATCTCGGTGCCACCGAGTTGTTCCACTCGGTCACACCGACAGTGTCGGGCTATATATTCACACGGGCAAAATTTTGGAAAAATTTCTCCGAAAATCTTCGCCCGCGCATAGCTCGCTTTGCCTACTAGGTCTCTGGATCGTCGACTTCGTCGCCAGCCGCCTCCTGTCACTGGTCTCCGCCGCCGTCAACGGATTTCATCTCCGCCGTTGCCGTCGTAGCGAGTTCATCGCCGAACTAGGGTATGAACTCGATCACAGTGCTATCCTCGTCTGATTCTCAGCACATTGTGTTCATTATGATTCTTGCCACGATTGGAACACCTCTATCCAGTCAAAACAATCCTTAGAATAGATGCGATTTGAAAATTTAGGGTTAGGTTTCCGCCGAAACCATCTCGGACCCACCGAGTTGAAAAACTCGGTCCCACCGATTCGCCTAACGCCATTGCACTAGTAACTCTCGGTCTGACCGAGAATTGCTAATCGGTGTGACCGATTTTAGAACTTTGTGAAATCCTAGCAGTCTCGGTGCCACCGAACTGTGACTCGGTCTGACCGAGTTCAGTAGTTTAGATTCCAAAACTGCTTCGGTATCACCGAGTTTGAAAATCGGTTGATCCGAAATGCTTTCTGTGGAAAACTAAAACTAAGTTTTTGAATCATATTTTTGCAAAAATCTCTGCATTTTGTGATGCTCATCCACTCTATCTCATCTATAACTATTCACAGGGTCAGCAGTCAGTGCTTGCATCATGTCAGACCAAAGTGACAGACAGAACAGGGAAGAAGAGCAGATTCACATGAGTGAGGGCACTAGTCCCTCCAAAGAGCTCGAGATGAAGGAAGCGAAGCACTCCCAAACAACTTGCCCAAAGCTGCCACCAGACAAGGAAGAAGAAGACCTCAGAGTCGAGGATGAGGATTATGTGGCAGTTGAGGGTGAGGCTAGTTCAAAGAAGAAAGTGCTCAAGAAGGAGTACAGCTCAGCTGCATTTAAGCCAGGGATGAAGATCAAAAGGCCAGCAGGAAGACAACCCATGTCTAAAGCCAGAGCCTCCACTCAAGCATCTTTGGAATCCCAACCCAAAGAGCCTGCTGCAGAAGCAAAGAAAAGGAAGGAAAGGGTCAAGAAGACCATGGCCAAAGTGATTGGAAAGCCTTCCATGATGGAAGAAGAAGAGGAAGAAGAGGTTGCTGCACCAGCACCCAAGGCACAAAAGCTGATGGGTGATTCTATAAGGTCAGGGGCTGCAACATCAAAGCCCAAAGATGCACCCAAAGCTGCCTCCAAGCCCAAGAGTGCACCTAAGAGGAATACTAGGAGTATACCAGCTGCTGAGAAGAACAAGGCCCTAGTGCCTGATGTTGCTGCTGAGGAAGATGATGAAGGACAAGTCCTGAGGAAGCTCAAACCCAAGATTCCAGACCACAACGATGCTCATCCTGTGGCTGAGAACATGAAGATCAGGAGAGATTCAGGGTTGAGGCTATGGAGAGAGTCAGATCCATATGCCACCAGGAGAAGGATTGTTGTTTATTACAGGTTCCACACAAAGGAACAACAGGATTTCTATGAGACAATCTTGTTGGACAAGAAACCAATAGTGTGTGATATGAGGTGGGTCGACTGGACCTACATGAAGGAAAATGAAGAACATTATCCAGCAGTATATGACAGCTTCAGTGCGTGTGGAGTTGCAGATTTTGTTGGGCAGAAGCTCACAAACTGGAATGATGAGCTCATTATGCAATTCTACTCCACAGCACATTTTTATCCAGATGGCAGAATTGTTTGGATGTCTGAAGGAACGAGATACCAATCAACCATTGAGGAATGGGAAAATCTGATCAATGCCCCAAAGGAGAGATAATATGACTTGGGCGTCTATGCCAAGAAAAAGATGGATCACAATTCTATGTCACAGATGTACACGGAGATCCCAGACGAAGCCCTTGAAACTTTCAAGTTTGGGTCAGTCCACTTTCTTATGTCAGGGCTGCCAATGATCAACTGGATCTTAAGGCACACTCTCTTGCCCAAGTCAGGTGACCACAACATGATCAGAGGGCATGCAAGTAATCTGCTACACATATTTGATGTGCCATAGAAATTCAAGGTCATGAGCCTCATAGTTGAGACTATCAAGAGGACAGCAGCAGACCAAAAGAGAAGTTGTGGATATGCCCCACAAATTCAGGAGTTGATTAACTCGAAGATGGGCACATGAAAGTATCTGTTGGATAAGGAACACTTTGTTCTCTATCCAGACTTTGAGGACAATCAAGTTGTGATGAATGAGAATGAACCATCATCAGTACAAGCTCAAGAGAAGAAGGAGAAAACAAAGAAAGAGAAGGCTGCCAAGATGCCAACTCTAGCGGAGGCGTCTGAGTACTTTTTGAAGAGCAAGCAGGACCAGCTTGGTTACTTGATAGCATCAACTCTACGGATTGAGAAGGGGTTGGCCACCCTAACTCAAAACCAGGAGAGCCTGGAAAGAATCATGGAACAAAAATTCTACGATTTAGATGTCAAAGTAACTGAGATTCAGTCAGTTGTGGAGCAGCTACAGGATGACATGCAGGAGAGGAAGGGCAGAACAACCACTGATGCATTTTCCAGAGTGCCTCGAGCTCAAAGATCAGCTGCAGAGCCAGTGACAGACACCAGAGTCACTACATCTGCGCCAGCTACAGCTCCAGTGCAACCAGCTCCAGCACCAACACCTTCAGCTCCATCCACATCCACTGAAGTCTTCGTCCAAGGAGCCATCTCTACACCACCAACTGAAGACCAAGCCTGAGAGACGATATAGTAATATGCATTTTCTAGGAACTTTTAGGTAACTTGTAGCCAAAGGGGGAGAAAAATGTATAGATCATAGGCTTCGAAAGAGAGAGTTTGCTTTTGTTCTCTCGTGTCTTCTTGGTTGAACTTTGTTTGCTTTTGATTGCTTGAGATACTATGCTATTGTCTGTGAGACATTGATGATCATGTGTTTGATCATAAGCTACACTTATGCTTGTTAGATGATATTATCTTACTTATCCTTATATGATCATTCACTTTGCTTGGTGATGAGTGCATGTATTCAATCTTTACTATTTTGAGCGCTCCACCAAGATGTATGTGACATGGAAGAGTAACCCATGAGCCTAATTCCTTGTGCATTTGTAATCCAAAGCAAATCTTAAACTATGCACAAATTTAGGGGGAGCTCTTGCTTATCACATACTTCTCAAAGCGACGATGTTTTTCAATCTTATTATCATTTGTCGAAGCTTTGATCTATATGTTGTCATCAATTACCAAAAAGGGGGAGATTGAAAGTGCAACTATCCCTAGGTGGTTTTGGTAATTCATAACAACATATAGCTCATTGAGCTAATGCTATTCCAAGACAAATATTTCAGGAAAGCTCAATGAATGGCATGGCATGGATGATGAAAGTGGATCCCTCAAAATATTAAGGACAAAGGATTGGCTCAAGCTCAAAAGCTCAAGACTCTACATTTTACATTTTAGTGATCCAAGATCACATTGAGTCTATAGGAAAAGCCAATACTATCAAGGAGGGATGAGGTGTTGCTTAATGAGCCTCTTGCTCCAAGTGCTTAGTAATATGCTTCAAATACCCTCAACTACTTTCTCACATCCACATATGACCTAAACCCAAAGTCAAACTCGGCCCTACCGATTCTTTCTATCCGGCGCCACCGAGTTCAAATGTCATAGCCACTGCCACAAACCATAGGCAAATCGGTCTCACCGATAGGGATCTCGGTCTCACCAAGATGGGATTGTAATCTCTCTATTTCTGAAAGTGCAATAATGCCCTTAATCATATTCTGATATTGATGACAACACATATGCTAGGGACAAATCATGTTTATCAAGTATATCTCAGGATTATGTCTCAAAGACCGTGTGCATGGATCATGACTAGGGACAAAAAGCATAAAAACTCAAGAATGGAGGTACAAGATATTGACTTCATTTATGGTTTGTTCTTGGGTATAGGGATCCCGCACTATTAAGAGGGGATCGTTGGATCTAGTGAAAAACTTGCTCAAAGCCACTTTTCCTATACCTTGCCTTCGGACGTCCGATGTTCTACGGACGTTCGGTCCCTCTCGGTTGCCCGGACGTCCGGCCACTTCCGGTCGTCCGGTGTTCCTTTACAGAATGACTTTTACGGATGTCTGGAACTCTCCGGACGTCCGGTACTTTCACAACAGAATCATTTCTACGGACGTCCGGACTCTCCGGTCGTCCGTGCTCCGGATGTCCGGCCCATCTCGGACGTCCGTGTCCTGTACACTGGGTCGTAGCTCACAGTTTCACAGCGGCCGGTCGTCCGACAACTGTCGGACGTCCGGGCCTATTTGTGCCTCCGGACGTCCGACCCATCTTGTACACTTATGTTCCTCAAACGGTCACTTTTACTCACCTACTATATATATGGCTTTCCCTTCCACGGGATAGGGTTGACCACTCACTTTGAGCCTATCAAGAACACTCCTCTCTTTCTCTCTCATTCACCTACACCAAATCCTAGATCCCCAAGTGTTCTAGGAGCATTTGAGAGAAGTTTTCCAATCAAGTGATAGATCCACTCCTTCCCTTTAATTGCACCAAAGGAATTCGTGATTTGAGCAAGTTTTGAGCTTTCCCCCATCGTTCTTGTTACTCTTGGAGGTTGGAGACTCTTAGGCGGTAGGAGTCATTTGGAGAGGAATCGAACTTTGTGATTACCCTCTGAAAAGTTTGTGAGGGTTTGGAGACCACCCCAAGGTCTACTACTAGTGGTTGAGAAACGCCTCCATGGTGTTGTCTCAAAGGGAGAATAGGGTGAGCCTTCGTGGCATTGGTGTGCCTTCGTGGTAACATCCACCTCTCTAACGGTGACTAGCTTCCCTCCAAGGAAGTGAACATCGGCATACATCCTCGTCTCCCGGAGTTGTGGTTATTCCTAACCCTAACTCTCTACTTGTGGTTACTTGTCTCTTTGCACTTACATACATCATATTGTGCTTGCCTACTTAGGTACTTGTGTTACTAGCTTAGTACTTAGTACTCACTTGCAATTGTTAGGCTCATCTTTATATTCCGCATTATTGCCTAAAATTGCTAAGTAATAATTAAACTTTGTAATTGTACCTATTCAACCCCCCCCCCCCCTCTAGGTCCATCTCGATACTTTCAATTGGTATCAGAGCCTCGTGCTCTATTCTTGTGGCTTAATCGCCCTAGAGCGAGATGAACCCGGATGGGACTCCCATGGTTGTAGATCCTAAGGATAAAGGCGAGGCTTCCTCTGAAGTCAAGTCCTTTACGTCGGAGGATCTAGAACGGGCTCCTGCTAAGAAAAAAGAGGAGCATGATGCTTCTCTTGAGGCCTTGGTCCAAATGAGATTAGCCACGTTGTCCACGGTGCTTGCACCACTCTCGGGTGGTGCTGCTTCAAGGCCAACTGTGCCTACTCCACCACTTGGTCAACAACCTCCTAGCAATGAACACGCCAGTGTTCCTTGGCTTTATGCAACACCTCAGGTTGAGAAACCAAGATATAATCCTCAAGGCAAACCTCCTTTGCTTAGTGCCTCTTCCGATTTTGCTTTGTGGAGAGTTGCTATGCAGGATCATCTTCGACATGGAAATGATGAAATGCTGGAGATCATTGAGTATGGCTATCATGTGGTTGATCCAAAGAACCCCACACCAAGAGAAATATATGACAAGAACCTCAATGACACTGCAATCATGTGGATAAGGAGAGGTATGAATGAAAAGCAAAGGAGACCGTTCATACACATCACAAGTGCCAAGGAACTATGGGAAACGGTTGTGCGATCCAAGATTAGCACTTCTACCCTCCGGAGTGCTCAATATGAAATTGCCAAGGGGCAATTGCAAAACTTTTGTATGGAGAAAGGTGAAACCCCCAATCAACTCCATGAGAGTCTCATGACTCTCACTGCCGATATTGAGTCATGTGAGTGTGACAAGACACAAGATGGATTCAACATGACTAAGAGATTCCTTGTTGATAAGTTACTTCATGCTCTTGCTCCATTTGACCATCAAATGGTGTGGGACATAAGACAACACCATACCTTCAAGGAAATGACTACAAATGACATCGTATCCACCTTTCAACTATTTGAAGAGTCAAAGACTAATGCCACAAAACATCTTGCCATGCATGGTTCCCCATCATCAAAGATCAATCTTGCATTGAAGGCCAAGCATGTATGTGAAGATGAACAAAGTGAAGAAGAAGAAGAAGAAGAAGAAGAGGATGATGAAGATGGTGATGAGATTGAATCCGACGAGGGCCCTTCATATGAAGACATGGCTCTTTTTGTCAAGAAGTTTAGCACGGGAAAATTCAAAGGAAGATTTTAAAAGAAGAAAGTAAGAAAATGCTACCACAGTGAAGAAACCAATCACTTCTCCAACGAGTGCCCTTATGAGAAGAGAGAAGATAAACCTAGGTTTCCCAAGACCTTTCCCAAGAAGAAGTTGCCAAATCCTTTGAACTCCAAGCTCAAGAAGAGAGATGGAAAAGCAATGGTTGCTCAAGAAGAATCCGATCTGGATGATGTTAGTGGTGTTGCCGGAGTTGCTCAAGACTCTCAAAACACTTTGAGATTAGTAAACAAGAGAGGTGATGTGGTCACCTACAACTACATGAAAGACTACAAGGGCAACGCTCACAAGTGCCTAATGGCAAAGGCCGTGGTAGAAGATGGAGAGGACCAAAGCTCTCCTGACAAGGTCAAGGTAACTCCACGATCAAATCCTCCTCTTTTCACTCCTTCTACTCCTAGTGATGAGTATCTTGATGCGGAGGATAGTTATGAGGATGATGATCTAAATGATCCTATGCTTGCTAAACTTAATAAGTTCATGTGCTCTCTCAAAGGAAAGAAGCTCACTATGTTTTGTATGCTTATGGAGATGGTGAGTAAGCACACCATCACCATTAAGGAACTCGAAACCCTCGTCACCGAGGAAAAGGAAAAATGTGAAATCCTTGAGCGGAAAGTCCAATATGAGGAAGCACGAAATGATGAACTATGCTTAAAAATTGGTGCAAATATTGATGTTCATACTAAAGATCTTGCCTCCTTGAAAAAGGCTATTGGCTCTTGTGAAGAGTTGATGAATGATAAAAGTAAGCTTGCGAAGTCTCATGCTTCTCTCTCTAAGGATTGTGAGCTTCTATCCGTGTCTCTCAAGACTAAGGAAGAAGAGCTCACCCTTCTTACAAAGAGTTTTGAGATGCTCAAACTTACTTATCTTGAAACTCTAGCTAAGGCTTACTCGTCTCCTATTATCAATGTTGATGCTTGTTCTACTAACTCTAGTAGTGATCTAGCATCTATTCTTGAGGAGAATCGTTTTCTCAAAGCTCAAATCGAGAAAGGGCTCATGACATGTGCTCAAGGGCAAAAGAACCTTAATGAGGTGTTGAGCCAACACAATGAAGTGTTCGCCAAAGAGGGACTTGGGTTTGACCCAAGCACAAGCAAGAAGAAGATGTCCTCTCAAAAGTGCACCACCCCTCTAAAAGAAACTTTTGTACGAGAAGGGCACAAGGAGAAAGGTAAGGTTGTAAGTGGGAAGGCCACAAGGGGCATGCCCACTCTCAACAAGCCAAAAGAGTTTGTGCCTCCATCCTATGTACTTCGTAAGACTAAGGATGGAGAAGTTTATGCAAAGTTTGTTGGTCCTCAAAATGCATTTCGGTTTTATGCTATTTGGGTCCCTAAGACCCTTGTGACTAACTTGAGAGGTCCCATTGCAAAATGGGTGCCTCTAACCAAGTAAAAATTGTGTGTAGGTTGCCTTCTCCGGTGGAGTAAAATGGGTGATTGATAGTGCATGTACCAATCATATGACCGGAGATAGAAAATTGCTCTACGATTTCATGGAAGCTATTCAACCATTTATGAGCATTATGTTTGGTGGAGGATCAAAAGGACAGGTATGTGGGTTGGGGAAGGTGGCTATCACAAATGACATGTCTCTTGCAAATGTCATGCTTGTCCAATCCCTTAAATATCATTTGCTTTCTGTTCGTCAATTGGCTTCTGTTGGTTATGATACACTATTTGGACTAACGAATGTGAAAGTCTTTAAGAGAGATACTCTCAAGTGGCCTTTGTTGGAGAGTTGGATGGCAACCTTTACGGTTGATTTCTCAAAGAGAGTACATTCCATGCAACTTGTCTAATGGCCAAGGCCGACAAGGGGTGGCTATGGCATCGCCGGCTAGCCCATGTCGGCATGAGGAATCTTCAAGATCTCTTAAAGGGTAATCACATCCTTGGACTAACAAATGTCTCTTTTGAGAAAGATCGTGTGTGTAGTGCATGCATAGCCAGGAAGCAACATCAATCAAAGCACCCACCCAAGAACATTGTGTCTACTTCAAGGCCTCTGGAGCTTCTTCATGTGGACCTCTTTGGGCCTCCTTCATGGGATAGTCTTGGTGGGAAAAAGTATGGTCTTGTCATTGTTGATGATTACTCAAGATATACATGGGTGTTCTTCCTCAAGTCCAAGGACGAGACGAAGATCACCTTCATTGATTTTGCCAAGCAAGCACAACGCAAGTTTGACAAAGAAATCTTGGCAATAAGAAGTGACAATGGATCTGAGTTCAAGAACTATGCCTTGGAAGAATTCCTTAGTGATGAAGGGATTGTGCATCAATATTCAGCTCCATATACTCCTCAGCAAAATGGTGTAGCCGAAAGGAAGAACCGTACCCTTGTGGAGATGGCAAGGTCCATGTTGGATGAATACAAGTCACCACATAGTTTTTGGGCCGAAGCTGTCAACACTGCATGCCATGCATCAAACCGGCTCTTCCTCCGCACTATATTGGAAAAGACTCCATATGAGCTCCTAACTGGGAACAAGCCAAATGTCAAGTACTTTCGTGTATTTGGGTGCAAATGTTTCATCCTCAACAAAGAGAACGGTTAGGAAAATTTCAATCCAAAACAATTGAGGGCATATTCGTTGGCTATGGATCAAACTATCACGCATATAGAGTCTACAACAAATCCAATGGATGTGTTGTAGAAACTTGTGACGTGGTGTTTGATGAATTTAATGGCTCCCATGGGGAACAAGTTGATCTAAGTGATGTAGGTGAAGAAGATTCCTCTCAAGATATTTTAACCATGGGTGTTGGTGCACTTCTTCCAATGGAACAAGAACCTCATGATGATGAAGAAGAAGAGGGAAGTCTCACACATCATCAAACTACTTCAACACCCCTACCATCACAAACTCCTATTGTTCAACCGATGCCCTTAGTCCAAGTACAAGAAGATGATCAAGTTCCTCTTTATGAGAATCTTCAAGAACAAGATCATCATCAAGGGCAAGAACAAGAAAGTCCAATCATTGATGATGAACCTCAACAAATGCAACATGTACAAGAAGATCTTCCACCACACATTAATGATCCGTATGTTGAGGACGTGGATGATGGACATGAAGTTGAACCTCGCGAAACATTAACCTCCATCATGCCTCGTGTGGCAGGTCGTGTTGATGTTGATAAAATCCTCACCGGCATATCGGAAGGTAGAGTCACTCGTAAACAATTGACTAACTTTTGTGCTCACTTCTCGTTTGTGTCTAGTGTTGAACCTCTCAAGGTACAAGATGCATTGATGGAAAACGATTGGCTCGTTGCTATGCAAGAAGAGTTGAACAGTTTTGAACGCAACCAAGTGTGGTCATTAGTCAAGAGACCAACTACGGAACACAATGTCATTGGAACAAAATGGATTTTCAAGAACAAGCAAGATGAGAATGGTATAATCATCCGCAACAAGGCAAGGTTAGTGGCTCAAGGGTACTCACAAGTTGAAGGTTTGGACTTTGGTGAGACCTTTGCCCCCGTTGCCCGTCTTGAATCCATTCGCATCTTACTTGCTTATGCTGCTTTCAATGGTGATTTACATTGCATCAAATGGATGTGAAGAGTGCTTTCCTTAATGGTCCTCTACAAGAAGAAGTATATGTGTCACAACCACCTGGGTTCGTTGATCCCGATCACAAAGACTATGTGTATAAACTTCATAAGGCTCTGTATGGCCTCAAACAAGCACCTCGTGCTTGGTATGATCATCTTAAGAAGTTTTACTCGATGATGGCTTTGTGAGAGGGGTGATCGATCCCACTCTTTTTACTAAGAGGGACAAGGGTGATTTGATCTTATGCCAAATCTATGTAGATGATATAATTTCTGGTTCTCCTAACATTCATTTGTGCAAGAAGTTTGCGGACTCCATGACCAAGAATTTTGAAATGTCACTCAATACGGATTTGAAGTTATTTCTTGGATTTCAAATTCAACAATTTAGAAGGAATTTTCTTGTCTCAAGCAAAATACCTCAAGGATATCCTAGAAAAGTTCGGCATGACTGATGCCAGTCCATGTAAGGCACCCATGCCAACCAAAATTGTACTCACTGAATACACCAACGGTATCCCTTTTGACCCATCTAAATACTGCTCTATAATTGGTTCATTGCTTTATCTTTGTGCATCTAGACCAGACATCATGTTTAGTGTATGCATGTGTGCTAGATTTCAAGCTTCCCCTAGGGAAAGTCATCATAAGGCGGTTAAGCATATTCTTAGATACCTTGTTCACACCCTAAAGTTGGGTCTATGGTACCCCAAGGATGCTAAGTTTGATCTCATCGGGTATACGGATGCGGATTGGGCTGGAGACAAGGTGGATCGTAAGTCCACATCTGGTGCATGTCAGTTTCTTGGACGATCCTTGGTAAGTTGGTCCTCGAAGAAGCAAAATTGTATTGCTCTCTCTACCGCAGAAGCTGAATACATTGTTGCCGCTAGTTGTGCAACTCAGTTGTTATGGATGAGGCAAACTTTGAAGGATTACGGTATAACCTATAGACATGTGCCTCTTCTGTGTGATAATGAAAGTGCCATCAATATTGCTGAGAACCCCAAAGATCATCTCCGCACCAAACACATTGATATTAGGTATCATTTCTTGAGAGATCATGTTGAAAAGGGTGATATTCACATTGATCACATTGGCACAGATTATCAACTAGCCGATATCTTCACCAAACCTCTAGATGAAGCAAGATTTTGTCGACTTAGGCGTGAACTTGGTATCTTGGAGCTTGACAATATTATGTGAAATCTAGTACCCATTCATGCATGAACCTAATGTCTTGTCATGATGTAGGCATATATTTAGGGGGAGGCATTCAATTCATGAATGTTCTCACCCTATTTCATGCATAAAAAGAACCAACACTCTCAAAGTTACCATGGTTCTAAAACTATGGTGCTTTAACATGATGGAGTAGTGACTATGCGCTCAAAGTTCAAATCTTTCTGTGTCATGTCATGTCTACTCATACATGGTGGCATTGGCCACCGCTTGTATCACTCGACCAATATTGGAATAGTATATGGCTATTATTGATTGGGGTAGGGTATTAGTTACTAAATAAATAAATTTTTACTGTGGATGGTAATTGTCTTCTCCTCATCATGATCAGCAGCACATACACTTACACCTTGCCTCTTGTCAAAATTCTGGCGTCGGACGTCCGTAGGTTCCGGACGTCCATAAATTCTTCTCTGGCTACCATCGCCCGGTCGTCCGGCCTATCCGGACGTCCGTGAAATCCTCTCTGGTTCCCTTAGTTGGCCTAGGCGCCAAGACGTCGGACGTCCGTAAGACTTGGACGTCCGTAATAAACTTTTCTGGTACAATCGACCGGATGTCCGAGGCCGTCGGTCGTCCGTAAAATCATCTCTGTTATCTTGTATTCTTTTCTTGGCCCGACTCGGTCGTCGTTCCCCGGTCGTCCGAACGCCTGTTCAGCTTTGATCGTCCGTAGGCTCCGGTCGTCCGGTCGTTTTCACCAACCACTATATATAGTGCGCGGTAGGGTTTCCAAACTGTCTCCTCTCCACTATTTCCCCACCGCCGCCGTCGTTCCTGCCGTGTGGCCACTCGCTGCGGCCGCACGCCGCCGTGCCCCTCGACAGGGGTCCTCTCAGCCGCGGATCTGCGGTCCTGCTTGGCTCCGCTCAAGCCCATCGGCCTCTCGCTCTCTCCGGTTGCTTATTGTTGGTCCGGTCGGCCATTTCCTCCGTGCTCCTCCCTTCAAGGTAGGGCATAACCTTCCCCCCTTCATGCATCTACCCCTGATCTATGGAGGGGTGTTGATTTGTGTCCTCTTTCTCCCCTAGGTCATGATGCCTCGGACCAAGCACTCTGCTAGCAAGCAAGTCGCCGGAGGGCCGGCTCGTCCGTCTCGTCGTGGTGGCTCCGATGACTCCCAGGAGCAGGCTTGCCCTAGGAAACGTGCCGCTCGTCCTCCCAGCTCGTCTAGCGATTCCTCCTCGGAGGGGTCGGACTTTGAGGATGAGCTTGAGGAGGTGGAACCGGCCCCGTTTATTGGTGTTCGCGTCGCTGCACCAAAGTCGGGCACTCGTCGTCCAACTTTTCACCCTCCTCCTCCTCCGGTGCAACCCCACGGTGATGCTCGTCACATCTCAATTGAGCCTCCATTGCCACTCGGCCGTCATGTTAAGCGTTTCAACGAGGTCCCCAAAGCTTCATATCTTAAATTGCGTCGCGATGTAGATCAAATGTCCAAGCCGACATCTTCACCATGATTGTCATCCCGAAAGGCTTGTCACTCCATATCTGCATTGATCTTGAGCATATTCGCACTCATCCGGAGAAATATCCGGGAGCCATTGAGCTCATTGAGTCGTCCAATCTAGCTGCTCCATTTGCATTTCAACATGATTTTAACCACGCTGCCATTCATCAATTCTATGCCACATGTTACTTTGCTCCGATAACACTGTCACATGGATGACTTCGACTTTGCACTCACGCATCTTATGCTCGGTTTGTCACCCCTTGGATTTCCGACACCGGGTTCAAAATCCACAAGGATGACCCCAACCATAGGCCCAAGGGCATTGCGGTCTGTGCGGATCTTCTTCGACCTATATCAACTTTGTCTGCTACTGAAAAACAAAAGGGTCTAAACCAAGTCTCCATTTGGCACTTTCCATTCAACATCATTTATCAGTGTATCATCCGCACCATCTATCCCAAGATGGGTGACAAGGGCTCCTGCAGCAGCTATTGCATTGATCTCATGCATCGCCTCTTCACATCTTCTAAAGGGAAGATCAATGTTCCACACTTTCTATGGCATGAGATTCGTCTTGCTAGCTTCCAGCACAAGAGGGCTTTTCCTCATGCCCCCTTTATTCAGGCTTTTATCGAGAGCGTAGCTCACATGGCGGCTGATTATGTTCCTCCTCCTACTGCTACTGCTCGTCGCCCCGCAGCCAGTGTTCCTTCTCATTGTTGGGGAACGTAGTAATTTCAAAAATTTTCCTACGATCACGCAAGACCATGGTGATGGCATAGCAACGAGCGGGAAGAGTGTCCGTCCACGTACCCTCGTGAGACCGAAAGCGGAGCGTTATAACAACGCTGTTGATGTAGTAAATGCGTCTTCACGACCCGACCGATCCAAGCACCGAACGACGGCACCTCCGAGTTACGCACACGTTCAGCCCGATGGCGATCCCGGACTCCGATCCAGCAAAGTGTCGGGATGAGTTCCGTCGACGACGACGGCGTGGTGGCGATGATGATGCTCCACCGACGAGGGCTTCGCCTAAGCTCATGACGATATGACTTCTCCAGCGCAGGGCTTCGCCTAAGCTCCGACGATATGACCAAGTGGAATATGGTGGAAGGGGCACCACACGGCTAAGGAAACCAACTTGTGTGTTTTGGGGTGCTCCCTGCCCCGTATATAAAGGAGCCAAGGGGAGGTGGCGGCCAAGAGGAGGAGGCGACTAAGGAGTCCTACTCCTCCGGGAGTAGGACTCCCCCAATCCTAGTTGGAATAGGATTCCGGAGGAGAGAGAGAGAGGGGGGCGGCCCACCTTCCTAGTCCTAATAGGACTAGGGAAGGGGCGCGACCACCTAGGGCTGGCCCTTCTCCTTTCCTCCAAGGCCCACTATGGGCCCATGTAGTTCAGGGGTTCGGTAACCTCCGGTACTCGATAAATTCGATTTCACTCGGAACCTTTCCGATGTCCAAATGTAGGCTTCAATATATCAATCTTTATGTCTCGACCATTTCGAGACTCCTCGTCATATCCGTGATCACATCCGGACTCGAACAACCTTGGTGCATCAATACTTATAAACTCATTATGACCTGTCATCGAAGCGTTAAGCGTGCGGACCCTACGGGTTCGAGAACTATGTAGACATGACCGAGACACCTCTCGGTCAATAACCAATAGCGGGACCTGGATGCCCATATTGGCTCCTACATATTCTACGAAGATCTTTATCGGTCGACCGCATAACAACATCGTTGTTCCCTTTGTCATCGGTATGTTACTTGCCCGAGATTCGATCGTCGGTATCCAATACCTAGTTCAATCTCGTTCTTCGCAAGTCTCTTTTCTCGTTCCGTAATACATCATCTCACAACTAACACATTTAGTTGCAATGCTTGCAAGGCTTATGTGATGTGCATTACCGAGAGGGCCAGAGATACCTCTCCGACAATCGGAGTGACAAATCCTAATCTCAAATATGCCAACCCAACATGTACCTTCGGAGACACCTGTAATGTACCTTTATAATCACCCGATTACGTTGTGACGTTTGGTAGCACCCAAAGTGTTCCTCGGCAAACGGAGTTGCATAATCTCATAGTCATAGGAACATGTATAAGTCATGAAGAAAAGCACTAGCAACAAACTATACGATCAGGTGCTATGCTAATGGAATGGGTCATGTCAATCAGATCATTCAACCAATGATGTGATCCCGTTAATCAAATAACAACTCCTTGTTCATGGTTAGGAAACATAACCATCTTTGATTAACGAGCTAGTCAAGTAGAGGCATACTAGTGACACTCTGAGGTTTATGTATTCACACATGTATTATGTTTCCGTTAATACAATTCTAGCATGAATAATAAACATTTATCATGATATAAGGAAATAAATAATAACATTATTATTGCCTCTAGGGCATATTTCCTTGATCTCCCACTTGCACTAGAGTCAATAATCTAGTTCACATCGCCATGTGATTTAACATCAATAGTTCACATCTATATGTGGTTTAACACCCATAGTTCACATCGACATGTGACCAACACCCAAAGGGTTTACTAGAGTCAATAATCTAGTTCACATCGCTATGTGATTAACACCCAAAGAGTACTAAGGTGTGATCATGTTTTGCTTGTGAGATAATTTTTAGTCAACAGGTCTGCATCACATTCAGAGCCGTAAGTATTTTGCAAATTTCTATGTCTACAATGCTCGCACGGAGCTACTCTAGCTAATTGCTCCCACTTTCAATATGTATCTAGATTGAGACTCGAGTCATCTAGATTAGTGTTAAAACTTGCATCGGCGTAACCTTTTTATTTAACCTTTTTCACTTCCATAATCGAGAAACATATCCTTATTCTACTAAGGATAATTTTGACCGCTGTCCATTGATCTACTCCTAGATCTCTATTGCACTCCTTGCCAATCTTAGTGGTAGGGTATGCAACAGATCTGGTACACACATGACATACTTTATAGAACCTATGGCTGATGCATAGGGAATGACTTTCATTCTCTTTCTATCTTCTGCCGTGGTCGGGTTTTGAGTCTTACTCAATCTCACACCTTGTAACACAGGCAAGAACTCTTTCTTTGACTGTTCCATTTTGAACTACTTCAAAATCTTGTCAAGATATGTATTCATTGAAAAACTTTATCAAGCGTCTTGATCTATCTCTATAGATCTTGATGCTCAATATGTAAGCAGCTTCACCGAGGTCCTTTTTTTGAAAACTCCTTTCAAATACTCCTTTATGCTTTGCGAGAATAATTCTACATTATCTCGATCAACAATATGTCATTCACATATACTTATCGAAATCTTGTAGTGCTCCCACTCACTTTCTTGTAAATACAGCTTCTCCAAAAGTCTGTATAAAACCATATGCTTTGATCACACTATCAAAGCGTTTATTCCAACTCCGAGATGCTTGCAGGTCCATAGATGGATCGCTGGAGTTTGCACATTTTGTTAGTTCCTTTAGGATTGACAAAACCTTCGGTTGCATCATATACAACTCTTCTTTAATAAATCCATTAAAGAATGTAGTTTTGACATCCATTTGCCGATTTCATAAAATGTGGCAATTGCTAACATGATTGAGACAGACTTAAGCATCGCTACAATTGAGAAAATCTCATTGTAGTCAACACCTTTGAACTTTGTCAAAACCTTTTTGCGACAAGTCGAGCTTTGTAGATAGTAACACTACTATCGGTGTCCATCTTCCTCTTGAAGATCCATTTATTTAACATGTCTTGCGATCATCGAGCAAGTCAATCAAAGTCCATACTTTGTTCTCATACATGGATCCTATCTCAGATTTCATGGTCTCAAGCCATTTCATGAATCTGGGCTCATCATCGCTTCCTCATAGTTCGTAGGTTCATCATGGTCTAGTAACATGACTTCTAGAATAAGATTACCGTACCACTCTGGTGCGGATCTTACTCTGGAAGACCCACGAGGTTTTAGTAGCAACTTGATCTGAAGTTTCATGATCATCATCATTAACTTCCTCACTAATTGGTGTAGGAATCACCGAACTGATTTACGTGATGAACTACTTTCCAATAAGGAGAAGGTACAATTACCTCATCAAGTTCTACTTTCCTCCCACTCACTTCTTTCGAGAGAAACTTCTTCTCTAGAAAGGATCCATCTTAGCAACGAAAAACTTGCCTTCGGATCTGTGATAGAAGGTGTACCCAATAGTTGCCTTTGGGTATTCTATGAAGACGCATTTCTCGATTTGGGTTCGAGCTTATCGGTGAAAACTTTTCACATAAGCATCACAACTCCAAACTTTAAGAAACGACTTAGGTTTATCGCTAAACCATAGTTCATACGGTGTCATCTCAACGGATTTAGATGGTGCCCTATTAAACGTGAATGCAGCTGTCTCTAATGCATAACCCCAAAACTATATCTGTAAGAGACATCATAGATCGCACCATATCAAAATAAAGTACGGTTACGACGTTCGGACACACCATAACGTTGTGGTGTTCCAGGTGGCGTGAGCTGTGAAACTATTCCACATTGTTTTCATTGAAGACCAAACTCGTAACTCGAATATTCATCTCCACGATCAGATCGCAGAAACTTTATTTTCTTGTTGCGATGATTTTCCACTTCACTCTGAAATTCTTTGAACCTTTCAACTATTTCAGACTTATGTTTCATCAAGTAGATATACCCATATCTACTCAAATCATCTTGTGAAGGTCAGAAAAATAACGATACTTGCCACGAGCATCAACATTCATTGGATCGCATACATCGGTATGTATTATTTCCAATAAGTCAAGAGCTTGTTCCATTGTTCCGAGAACGGAGTTTTAGTCATCTTGCCCAAAAGGCACGGTTCGCAAGCATCAAATGATTCATAATCAAGTGATTCCAAAAGTCCATCGGCATGGAGTTTTCTTCATGCGCTTTACACCAATATGACCTAAACGGCAAGTGCCACAAATAAGTTGCACTATCATTATTAACTTTGCATCTTTTGGTTTCAATATTATGAATATGTGTATCACTATGATCGAGATCCAATGAACCATTTTCATTGAGTGTGTAACCATATAAGGTTTTATTCATGTAAGCAGAACAACAATTTATTCTCTTACTTAAATGAATAACCAGTATTGCAATAAACATGATCAAATCATATTTATGCTCAACACCAAATAACACTTATTTAGGTTCCACACTAATCCCGAAAGTATAGGGAGTGTGAGATGATGATCATATCAATCTTGGAACTACTTCCAACACTCATCGTCACTTCCCTTCAACTAGTTTCGTTCATTCGAAACTCCGTTTGAGTTACTACTCTTAGCAACCGAATCAATATCAAATACTTGAGGGGTTGCTATGAACACTAGTAAAATACACATCAATAATCTGTATATCAAATATACCTTTGTTCACTTTGCCATCCTTCTTATCCACCAAATATTAGGGGTAGTTCCGCCCGGTGACCAGTTCCATTGCAGCAAAAGTACTCAGTCTCAGGCTTAGGTCTAGACTTGGGCTTCTTCACTCGAGCAGCAACTTGCTTGCCGTTCCATTTGAAGTTCCCCTTCTTCCCTTTGCCATTTTCCTTGAGACTACTAGTCTTGTCAACCATCAACATTTGATGTTTTTTTCTTGATTTCTACCTTCGCCGATTTTAGCATCGCGAAGAGCTCGAGAATCTTTTTCGTCATCCCTTGCATACTATAGTTCATCACGAAGTTCTACTAACTTAGTGATGGTGACTAGAGAATTCTGTCAATCACTATCTTATCTGGAAGATTAACTCCCACTTGATTCAAGCGATTGAAGTACTCAGACAATCTGAGCACATGCTCACTAGTTGAGCGATTCTCCTCCATCTTTTAGCTATAGAACTTGTTGGAGACTTCATATCTCTCAACTCGGTATTTGCTTGAAATATTAACTTCAATTCTGGAACATCTCATATGGTCCATGACGTTCAAAACGTCTTTGAAGTCCCGATTCTAAGCCGTTAAGCATGGTGCACTAAACTATCAAGTAGTCATCATATTGAGCTGGCCAAGCGTTCATAACGCCTCATATCGCTCATATTGAGCTAGCCAAACGTTCATAACGCCGCATCTGCTCCTGCAATAGGTCCGTCACCTAGCGGTGCATTAAGGACATAATTCTTCTCAGCAGCAATGAGGATAAACCTCGGATCACGGATCCAATCCGCATCATTGCTACTAACATCTTTCAATATAATTTCTCTAGGAACACATATGAAAACACAGGGAAGCAACAACGCGAGCTATTGATCTACAACATAATTTGCAAAATACTACCAGGACTAAGTTCATGATAAATTAAAGTTCAATTAATCATATTACTTAAGAACTCCCACTTAGATGGACATCTCTCTAGTCATCCAAGTGATTACGTGATCCAAATCAACTAAACCATGTCCGATCATCACGTGAGATGGAGTAGTTTCAATGGTGAACATCAATATGTTGATCATATCTACTATATGATTCACGCTCGACCTTTCGGTCTCCGTGTTCGAGGTCATATCTTATATGCATAGCTCGTCAAGTATAACCTGAGTATTCGCGTGCAACTGTTTTGCACCGTTGTATTTGAGCGTAGAGCCTATCACACCCGATCATCACGTGGTGTCTCAAAGACGAAGAACTTTCATAGCGGTGCATACTCGGGAGAACACTTCTTGATAATTTTAGTGAGAGATCATCTTATAATGCTACCGTCAATCAAAGCAAGATAAGATGCATAAAGGATAAACATCTCATGCAATCAATATAAGTGATATGATATGGTCATCATCATCTTGTGCTTGTGATCTCCATCGCCAAGCACCGTCATGATCACCATCGTCACCGGCGCGACACCTTGATCTCCATCGTAGCATCGTTGTCGTCTTGCCAACTATTGCTTCTCGACTATCGCTACGCTTAGTGATAAAGTAAAGCAATTACATGGCGTTGCATTTCATACAATAAAGCGACAACCATATGGCTCTGCCGATTGCCGATAACTTGGTTACAAAACATGATCATCTCATACAATAAAATATAGCATCACGTCTTGACCATATCACATCACAACATGCCCTGCAAAAACAAGTTAGGCGTCCTCTACTTTGTTGTTGCAAGTTTTACGTGGCTGCTACGGGCTGAGGAAGAACCGTTCTTACCTACGCATCAAAACCACAGCGATACTTCGTCAAATAGACTCCGTTTAACCTTCTCAAGGACCGGCGTAGCCACACTCGATTCAACTAAAGTGAGAGAGACAGACACCGCCGGTCACCTTTAAGCAACGAGTGCTCGGGCGGTGAAACCAGTCTCGCGTAAGCGTCGCGTAATGTCGGTCCGGCCGCTTCATCTCACAATACCGCTGAACCAAAGTATGACATCTTTGGTAGGCAGTATGACTTGTATCGTCCACAACTCACTTGTGTTCTACTCGTGCACATGACATCAACGCATAAAACCAGGCTCGGATGCCTTTGTTGGGGAACGTAGTAATTTCAAAAATTTTCCCACGATCACGCAAGACCATGGTGATGGCATAGCAACGAGCGGGAAGAGTGTCCGCCCACGCCCTCGTGAGACCGAAAGCGGAAGCGTTATAACAACGCTGTTGATGTAGTCGACGTCTTCACGATCCGACCGATCCAAGCACCGAACGACGGCACCTCCGAGTTCGCACACGTTCAGCCCGATGGCGATCCCGGACCGATCCAGCAAAGTGTCGGGATGAGTTCCGTCAAGACGACGGCGTGGGACGATGATGATGCTCCACCGACGAGGGCTTCGCCTAAGCTCCGCGACGATATGACTTCTCCAGCGAGGCTTCGCTAAGCTCATGACGATATGACCAAGTGGAATATGGTGGAAGGGGCACCGCACACGGCTAAGGAAATCAACTTGTGTGTTTTGGGGTGCTCCCTGCCTCGTATATAAAGGAGCCAAGGGGAGGTGGCGGCCAAGAGGAGGAGGCGCACAAGGAGTCCTACTCCTCCGGGAGTAGGACTCCCCCAATCCTAGTTGGAATAGGATTCCTGAGGGGAGAGAGAGAGGGGGGCGGCCCACCTTTCCTAGTCCTAATAGGACTAGGGAAGGGGCGCGCGCCACCTAGGGCTGGCCCTTCTCCTTTCCTCCAAGGCCCACTATGGGCCCATGTAGTTCGGGGGTTCCGTAACCTCCGGTACTCGTAAATTCCCGATTTCACTCGGAACCTTCCGATGTCCAAATGTAGGCTTCCAATATATCAATCTTTATGTCTCGACCATTTCGAGACTCCTCGTCATATCCGTGATCACATCCGGACTCGAACAACCTTCGTGCATCAATACTTATAAACTCATTATGACCTGTCATCAAACGTTAAGCGTGCGGACCCTACGGGTTCGAGAACTATGTAGACATGACCGAGACACCTCTCGGTCAATAACCAATAGCGGGACCTGGATGCCCATATTGGCTCCTACATATTCTACGAAGATCTTTATCGGTCGGACCGCATAACAACATACGTTGTTCCCTTTGTCATCGGTATGTTACTTGCCCGAGATTCGATCGTCGGTATCCAATACCTAGTTCAATCTCAATTCTTCGCAAGTCTCTTTTCTCGTTCCGTAATACATCATCTCACAACTAACACATTTAGTTGCAATGCTTGCAAGGCTTATGTGATGTGCATTACCGAGAGGGCCAGAGATACCTCTCCGACAATCGGAGTGACAAATCCTAATCTCAAATATGCCAACCCAACATGTACCTTCGGAGACACCTGTAATGTACCTTTATAATCACCCGATTCGTTGTGACGTTTGGTAGCACCCAAAGTGTTCCTCGGCAAACGGGAGTTGCATAATCTCATAGTCATAGGAACATGTATAAGTCATGAAGAAAAGCACTAGCAACAAACTATACGATCAGGTGCTATGCTAATGGAATGGGTCATGTCAATCAGATCATTCAACCAATGATGTGATCCCGTTAATCAAATAACAACTCCTTGTTCATGGTTAGGAAACATAACCATCTTTGATTAACGAGCTAGTCAAGTAGAGGCATACTAGTGACACTCTGTAGGTTTATGTATTCACACATGTATTATGTTTCCGGTTAATACAATTCTAGCATGAATAATAAACATTTATCATGATATAAGGAAATAAATAATAACATTATTATTGCCTCTAGGGCATATTTCCTTCACTCATGCTGCCCGCTCTCCTTCCAGTTCTGCACCTTTTGGGCGCATTGCTCGTTTTCTTGGGAAGGCTCACTCTGTCATGATGAAGATGTTCTCCTTCTGATTTTGGTTTCCCTACGGGTCCTGAGTGGGCTGATTTCTTTGACGAGGCGGGCGGCAGTGATGTTCATGATGATGATGATGATGATGATGATGATGATGATGAGGCTGATCTCTGATGCTCTTATGTTTCCCCCTATTCTCTATTTTTTGGATAATTGATGCCAAGGGGGAGTAGGCTCTATATGCATGATCTTCTAGCTCATTATGTAATCGAACTTATTGTTATGATTGTGGTTTAGCTTGACTGAACCTATGTTATGAGTTTGTTGAGTCTGAGATTTGGTGAATCTATATGAAGTTTCGCTCTTGATTATCATGTGTATGAGATTTGGTTATATTGAGGGCATCATTGTGAGGGGGAGCCCTCGTCATGTTTTTAGTATCTATGGTATCACTTTGAGGGGGAGCTCACTAGTTACTCATTCTTGATTATTGTTATTGAGCTCCACAACAATGTAACATCCCAAATTTTCAATTTGGAATGTTATATATTAAGTCATCATGCATATCATATTTTCTCGCATTTTCCGATCCTAAAAAAAATTCACGCAACTCAAGGACCCTCGGAGAGAGTTGGAGATTTCATTATTTTCATAATTGAGATTTCTCAAATTTTGAAAATATAGGATCATTGGATTTATTTAATTATCTTCATAAGTTTTTCCTATAAAAAAATTAAGAGAGGGAATAATATGACTTTCCCAACATTTAGGAAAAATGAAGATTTAATAAATAAATCAAATTTTGGTTTTAGAAAGTTTATTTGCTTTAGGGGAAAAAATGAGTATTTTAAAAAGATGTATTTTGGCCCCGTTTTAAAGTTCATTTTGTTCGACTCATTTTTAAGAGTCGGGGAAAATTAATTTTATTTAATTTGGAGTTTGTTTGGTTTTATTTTTAATTCGTTCGTTTTGTTTTAAAAAAAAAAACAAACGCGCCGCCCCCGCCTGGGCCAAGGGCCCAGCCCACCGCCGCCGGCCCAAGTCCCTCCCCCCCTCGCGCTCCCGCTCGGGAGAGTCCGCCGCCTTGCCGTCGAGTCCGGCTCCACGCCGACCCCCGCCGTGCCCCCTCCCCAAGGCACCCTCCCTTTATAACCCGAGCCCCCCTCTCTCCTCCTCACCCAGCGCGCCGCCTCTAACCCGAGCCGCCTCAAGGACGCCGCCCTAACCCGAGCCGCCCGACGCCGCCACTCCCGCCACCACCGCCACCCGCCTGTCCGCCTGACCCCACGGAGTTCAAGCCCCACGGCGACTCGCCGAGGTAGCCACTGCGCGCGCCACCCCAGTCCGGTTTTGTTTCAAAACCGATCCGGTTTTCTTTCGTTGTTGGTTTTTAAAAAACCTAGATTGGTTTTTTTTCGGTTTTATTAATTAGTGAACGTTCACCGACCTTTTTTCCCCGTTCGTTTTAATGAGCGTGTTCGTCGGTTAGTTTCTGTTAACGAACGTCCGTTCGGTTAACCGTTCGTCGTTTTTCTTTTAATCGGATTTAATCCGTTATTTTCGAATTCGATTTCGATTCAATTTTCAAATCAGTTTATTTTCTCGCTCGCTTATCGGAATCAGGTGATTCAAGCGCTGGAGTTTCGTTTCAAACCGCCGTCCGACTAACCTACTTAAACAAAGTTTTGCTACTGTAAATTTTGACCTAGTTTCAAATTGCTAAAACCGAGTTGTTTTCTCTCGACTTTCGACTTTCGATGCTTTATTTGATTCGATTCTTTTGCAACCAGGGTTCTTAAGTTGAACTCTCTGGTTAGATCTTTTATTCGAGATTTCCCTGTGCATTAGATGAGTACTTATTGTATGCTTGTTGTTTGTCTGCGTTAGATCACCCGGAGTGCGCCGCTTGTTACTTCGAGTCTCTAGGTTTCACGGATCATCAGCAAGGCAAGTAACACTTGATCATATCTTTTCTACTACCCAGTTTTATGCATTAGATCAATCCTCAAACACTTGCATGATTAGGATCTAATTAAATTGTGGGATGGGAAGTAGATTGAGGTAGTACCTATTACCTGTTTTACTTATGAAACCTTGGGAGTTACTTCTACGTTTGCTTATTATGCCATGCTATGCTAGTAGACGTGGATTGGGTGAGTGAATATCCATGACAGATGTGAGATTGTTGATTAATGGTTTATCTAAGGTGGCAACCTAAACACACATCTGGGTGGATTGAGGCACTGGTTTCTATCAGACTTGCTGATTTCTTCTGGACCGCCACCCGTGCTCTAAGGGATCATGAGATTATTTAAACTAGAAACTTCCGTGTGCAGCCACAAGCCAATATGGGCTCTGGCATAGTTGAGTAAGTTGTGCGAACTCTTACGGGTAGGCTAGCTGATGTAGGGGATGTAGGTTGGTACTGTCTACCCACATGTAAGGTGCTAGTGCTTCTGAAAGACTGTGTCTCGGTCATCCGTTTCTCAAACACCTTGTAGTGCGAGAACCAAGCGGAGGCGATCGAGTCTTGTGGGGAAAAGTGCGCAAACCTCTGCAGAGTGTATAAACTAATCATGATTAGTCGTGTCCCCGGTTATGGACGTTTTGAGTATTTAGTACTTGAATATCATGTGAATCTCAACATGTTACTTCTAATTAATGATATTGGGTTTTTGATGAGTACTTTTTAATTGGGATTGAGGATGCTGTCAACCATTCTCAATGTTTAACAACCACCATGATAGTTAAATAAAAGTATTCCTTTGTTGTAGGAAAAACTAGCTTTATGCAAAATGTAACAGAGAGCTTTACCACCAGCCATATATGCATGTAGTATAGGCTTATTCCTTTAGTACTCTCTATGTGTTACATTGCCAAGATATTCCATGTGTGACCGTTTTGGGCTGCAACTTTCATGTTGTAGACTTTTCGAATTTACGAGTAAGGTGTTAGGTTGTGGTTCTATACTCAAGTGATGCCGATGGAGTTGATGGACTCACTTATCTTCCAAGCCTTCCGCTGTTATCGTTATTAGATGGCCTTAAGTCATATTTTTGTAATAAGTTCCTTGTGGACAACGTTGTAATAAGTGTGTGATTGCTACTCTACTATAAATCCTTCAAAGTACTTGTGTGTTGTCAAGACATCGATCCAGGATGACACCGAGCACGAGACTTGATCCATTCGGTCCGTCGCTCAGAGATGGTATCAGAGCACACGCTGACTGTAGGACACGACCACTAAGTTAAAGCCATAGATCACTACTCTCTTCCCATTTTCTAACTCCTCATCTTTTCTACTCTTTAGGATGACGGACGCGAAGATCAAGTACGCCCAACCAGATGAAGGCACACCTTTTGGATTTCACCTGAAGTAAGTCACCAAGTACCTGAACATTGGATTACCAAGCTTCACCGGAACTTTCAACGCCACTCTGCCTGAAGAGGAGCGCTAGAAGATTCAAGCTCACGTTCCAGGAAGGACATTCGCCCCAATCACCAAGCCTATAGATAGTGTTTCAGTGCACCAACTTGGAGTCTGGGAAAGAGCATGGCAGCTCATATCACCATGGGACGCATTGGAGAAGTTTATCAAGAAGACCTCAAGGACACTATCTACCAGATTTGCGGACGTCGAGATGAACAATGGGAGATAGTCAGACCAAGAAGGATAGATCCATTGCAGCTTTCATCCAGAGTTAAACCAGCACATTCGACGCCAGGAGAACCAGATGTGCAATGATATGCTGGAGTTGCAGAATGCAAAGGGAAGGATCCTTGAACTTGAAGAAGAACTAAAGACTACACGCAAGGACTACATGGACGAGATCGTAGCTCTAGCAAGACACAATAACGATCTTAAGTACGAGATCGAAGAACTCAAGAAGAAGTTGGCGCTCAAGAATGAAGACAAGTACGTCGGCTATCCAAGCAACTGCATCATCATCGACGATACCGATTCGGATCCAAGTGAACCCGACTTTGAAGACGAAGCTGGAGCAGACATCATGGAGTCTTCCACCGGTTCAAATTAGTAGAAGTCCCCCACATATTAGTAGTATTACCTCCATGTAAACATTATAGTACACGCACTTTTGCGATAGTTAGATCGTTGTAAGCCCTTTGTTTGATTGAATGAAGTGATTTTGTGTGCATTTGCTCATGTGCATTTGGGTAGTGATTCTCCTTATACCTCATTCTATTCTTAATTTCTCGTCTTTTCTAAACCCCTAAGATGCCTCCGAGACGCGACCCCGGGTTTGTTTTCCCGCCAGAGATCACCCAATTGATTCAGCAACAGAACACCTTGATTCAAACATTGGTGCAGAACCAGGGCAACAACAACAACAACAACAACAACAACAACAACCCACCACCACCACCACCCGCGGATCACTTGAATCGTTTCCTTAGGCTGAATCCGTCGGTGTATTCCAGTAGCACCGAGCCGATTGTAGCAGATGATTGGCTCCGCAAGATAGGAAGGGAGTTGACCACTTCAGGATGCACAGATGGAGAAAGAGTGAAGTTTGCTGCACACCAGCTTGAAGGACCCGCAAGAACATGGTGGGAGAATTTTACAGCCACTTACCCGTGAAGACACCGCCACATGGGATCGGCCAAGAAGCTTTTCAGACCGCCCATGTTTCAAAGGAGCCATGGCTATGAAGAAGCGTGAGTTTCGCAACTTACGCCAAGGAGGAAGGACTGTACAAGATGTGGATGATTTTAGTAAGTTAGCACGTTATGCCCCGGATGACGCGTTGCAGATGCGCCAAGCAGAGAAGTTTCGGAAGGACTGAACGATGAGTTCAAGATGCCGTTGATGGTAGCAAGTTTCAACAACTACCAGGAGTTGGTAGACCGAGCCCTCATGATTGAAGGAAGCAACAAAGAATTGAGAACTGCAAGCGGAAGTATGGACAGGGAAAGTATAACTCGAGCTCGCAGAAGCCTCGTTATACCCCTAAATCAGGAATTCAGTTTCAGCATACCCATGGAGGAGGTAATTCGCATAACCATAATGGCACTAAGAATGGAAACGGAATGGAGGAAGCAATGGACAGAACCGCACCAACCCGTCTACACCATCCAAGGTAGACTGAGTCACATTACTTGCTTTAAGTGCCGCAAGATCGGGCATTATGCAAATGATCGCCCGTAGGCGTAATGGAAATGGCAATGGAAGCTCGAAAGAAGCCCAACCCTTTCAACAGGGGATGTGAACCACATTGATGTGGAGGAGGTTGAAGATCAGCCCGATGCAAGAATCGGTAAGTTTTTGGTTGTCATTTATCGCAGTTGTTCTTTTCGACATGGTGCATCGCATTCATACATATCAAAGGGATTTGTGGATAAGTACAAATTACCGACCCAAGCCCTTAGGTCACCCATGCTAGTAACCTCACCCGAGCGAGAATACATGGCTAGTAAATGGTGTGATCGATCGCCATTGAGGATTGGACACTATGTTTTCCCCTCGCACCTAATAGTTCGGAATCCCAAGGATTGGATGTAATATTAGGAATGGATTGGTTATCAAGTATGGAGGAACATAGATTGCACCACAAAGTCAATTTTTCTCACCACACCGTAAGGAAGAAGGATCAAGTACGATCACGACACGAGCCGAGGAGAACGCAAGTAAATTGCTTATCGTGAGTAGTGGGGAAGAAGTACGGTGGTGAAGGATTATCCCGATGTATTTCCTAAGAGTTGCCGTGAATGCCACCGGATAGAGACATTGAGTTTTTGATTGAACTGTTACTGTGAACAGGCCCGATATCGAAGTTAACCATAC
The DNA here is from genome assembly GCA_021605205.1 of Aegilops longissima. Classification (NCBI taxonomy): domain Eukaryota; kingdom Viridiplantae; phylum Streptophyta; class Magnoliopsida; order Poales; family Poaceae; genus Aegilops; species Aegilops longissima. Next base: position 688,174,115 of record CM038680.1, on the reverse strand, counting down.
AGGATGCCCTTACATGTGATTTGGCGGAAATCAAGAAACAGATTAAGGAACTATTGGATAAAGGTTTTATTCGCCCAAGTTCTTCACCTTGGGGATCACCCGTACTGTTAGTGGAGAAGAAGGATGGATCGTTAAGGATGGTTGTTGATTATCGTGGATTAAATGAAGTAACAATCAAGAACAAGTACCCACTACCAATGATAAATGATTTGTTTGATCGTTTGCAAGGAGCTAAAGTGTTTTCTGAAGGAAATATGCCCTAGAGGCAATAATAAAGTTATTATTTATTTCCTTATATCATGATAAATGTTTATTATTCATGCTAGAATTGTATTAACCGGAAACATAATACATGTGTGAATACATAGACAAACATATAGTCACTAGTATACCTCTACTTGACTAGCTCATTAATCAAAGATGGTTATGTTTCCTAACCATAGACATGTGTTGTTATTTGATTAATGGGATCACATCATTAGGAGAATGATGTGATTGACATGACCCATTCCGTTAGCCTAGCACTTGATCGTTTAGTATACTGCTATTGCTTTCTTCATGACTTATACATGTTCCGATAACTATGAGATTATGCAACTCCTGTTTACGGAGGAACACTTTGGTGCTACCAAACGCCACAACGAATCGGGTGATTATAAAGGAGTACTACAGGTGTCTCCAAAGGTACATGTTGGGTTGGCGATTTCGAGATTAGGTTTTGTCACTCCGATTGTCGGAGAGGTATCTCTAGGCCTTCTCGGTAATACACATCATATAAGCCTTGCAAGCATTGCAACTAATAAGTTAGTTAAGTAGATGATGTATTATGGAACGAGTAAAGAGACTTGCCGGTAACGAGATTGAACTAGGTATTGATACCGACGATCGAATCTCCGCAAGTAACATACCGATGACAAAGGGAACAACGATGTTGTTATGCGGTTTGACCGATAAAGATCTTCGTAGAATATGTAGGAGCCAATATGAGCATCCAGGTTCCGCTTATTGGTTATTGACCAAGAATAGTTCTAGGTCATGTCTACATAGTTCTCGAACCCGTAGGGTCCGCACGCTTAAGGTTTCGATGATGCTTATATTATGAGTTTATGAGTTTTGATGTACCGAAGGAGTTCGGAGTCCCTGATGAGATCGGGACATGACGAGGAGTCTCGAAATGGTCGAGACGTAAAGATCGATATATTGGACGACTATATTCGAGTTCGGAAAGGTTCCGAGTGATTCGGTATTTTTCGAGTACCGAGAGTTACGGGAATTCGTCGGGAGTATATGGGCCTTATTGGGCCATACGGGAATAGAGGAGAGAGGCCAAAGGGAGGAGGCCTGCGCCCCCTCCTGGTCCGACTGGACAAGGGGCGCAGCCCCCTTCCTTCTCCCTCTCCCCTCTTTCCCTCTCCTACTCCAACAAGGAGGTGGAATCCTACTAGGACTAGGGAGTCCTAGTAGGACTCCACACTATGGCGCCGCCTCCTAGGGCCGGCCTCCTCCTCCCTCCCTCCTTTATATATGGGGCGGGGGCACCCATGAACACACAAGTTGATCTACGGATCGCCTTAGCCGTGCAGCGGTGCCCCCTCCACCATATTCCACTTCGTCATATCGTCATGAGCTTAGGCGAAGCCCTCGCGCCGGTGAAGTCATATCGTCATGAGCTTAGGCGAAGCCTCGCGCCGGTGGAGCATCATCATCGCTACCACGCCGTCGGTCGACGGAACTCATCCCCGACGCTTTGCTGGATCGGAGCCCGGGATCGCCATCGAGCTGAACGTGCTGAACTCGGAGGTGCCGACGCTCGGTACTTGGATCGGTCGGATCGTGAAGACGCACGACTACATCAACCGCGTTGTTATAACGCTCCGCTTTCGGTCTCACGAGGGTACGTGGACGGACACTCTCCCTCTTGCTATGCCATCACCATGGTCTTGCGTGTGCGAGGAAAATTTTTGAAATTACTACGCTCCCCAACTATGGCATCCGAGCCTGGTTTTATGCGTTGATGTCATATGCACGAGTAGAACACAAGTGAGTTGTGGGCGATATAAGTCATACCGCTTACCAGCATGTCATACTTTGGTTCGGCGGTATTGTGAGATGAAGCGCCCGACCGACATTACGCCAGACGCTTACGCGAGACTGGTTTCACCGCCGAGCACTAGTTGCTTAAAGGTGACCGCGGTGTCTGCTTCTCTCACTTTAGTTGAACTGAGTGTGGCTACGCCCGTCCTTGCGAAGGTTAAAACAGCACCAACTTGACAAACTATCGCTGTGGTTTTGATGCGAGGTAAGAACGGTTCTTGCTCAGCCCGTAGCAGCCACGTAAAACTTGCAACAACAAAGTAGAGGACGCCTAACTTGTTTTTGCAGGCATGTTGTGATGTGATGTGGTCAAGACGTGATGCTATATTTTATTGTATGAGATGATCATGTTTTGTAACCGAAGTTATCGGCAATCGGCAGGAGCCATATGGTTGTCGCTTATTGTATGAAATGCAACGCCATGTAATTGCTTTACTTTATCACTAAGCAAGAGCGATAGTCGAGAAGCAATAGTTGGCGAGACGACAACGATGCTACGATGGAGATCAAGGTGTCGCTACCGGTGACGATGGTGATCATGACGGTAAGCTTCGGCGATGGAGATCACAAGCACAAGATGATGATGACCATATCATATCACTTATATTGATTGCATGTGATGTTTATCCTTTATGCATCTTATCTTGCTTTGATTGACGGTAGCATTATAAGATGATCTCTCACTAAAATTATCAAGAAGTGTTCTCCCGAGTATGCACCGCTATGAAAGTTCTTCGTCTTTGAGACACCACGTGATGATCGGGTGTGATAGGCTCTACGCTCAAATACAACGGTGCAAAACAGTTGCACACGCGAATACTCAAAGTTAAACTTGACGAGCCTAGCATATAACAGATATGGCCTCGAACACGGAGACCGAAAGGTCGAACGTGAATCATATAGTAGATATGATCAACATAGTGATGTTCACCATTGAAACTACTCCATCTCACGTGATGATCGGACATGGTTTGGTTGATTTGGATCACGTAATCACTTAGATGACTAGAGAGATGTCTATCTAAGTGGGAGTTCTTAAGTAATATGATTAATTGAACTTTAATTTATCATGAACTTAGTCCCGTAGTATTTTGCAAATTATGTTGTAGATCAATAGCTCGCGTTGTTGCTTCCCTATGTTTTTATATGTGTTCCTAGAGAAAATTGTATTGAAAATGTTAGTAGCAATGTTATGGATTGGATCCGTGATCCGAGGTTTATCCTCATTGCTGCACGTAAGAATTATGTCCTTAATGCACCGCTAGGTGACAGACCTATTGCAGGAGCAAATGCGCACGTTATGAACGCTTGACTAGCTCAATATGATGACTACTTGATAGTTTAGTGCACCATGCTTAACGGCTTAGAATCGACTTCAAAGACGTTTTGAACGTCATGGACCATATGAGATGTTCCAGAATTGAAGTTAATATTTCAAGCAAATACCCGAGTTGAGAGATATGAAGTCGCAACAAGTTCTATAGCTAAAAGATGGAGGAGAATCGCTCAACTAGTGAGCATGTGCTCAGATTGTCCGGTACTTCAATCGCTTGAATCAAGTGGGAGTTAATCTTCCGATAATATAGTGATTGATGAATTCTTCTAGTCACCATCACTAAGTTACTAGAACTTCGTGATGAACTATAGTATGCAAGGATGACGAAAACGATTCCCGAGCTCTTCGTGATGTTGAAATCGACGAAGGTAGAAATCAAGAAAGAGCATCAAGTGTTGATGATTGACAAGACCACTAGTCTCAAGGAAAAGGGCAAAGGGAAGAAGGGGAACTTCAAGAAGAACGGCAAGCAAGTTGCTGCTCGAGTGAAGAAGCCCAAGTCTGGATCTAAGCCTGAGACTAAGTGCTTTTGCTACAATGGAACTGGTCACTGGAAGTGGAACTACCCCAAGTATTTGGCGGATAAGAAGGATGGCAAAGTGAACAAAGGTATATTTGATATACAAATTATTGATGTGTATTTTACTAGTGTTCGTAGTAACCCTCGGTATTTGATACTGGTTCGGTTGCTAAGAGTAGTAACTCAAACAGGAGTTGCGTAATGAACAGAAACTAGTTGAAGGGGAAGTGACGATGAGTGTTGGAAGTAGTTCCAAGATTGATATGATCATCATCACACACTCCCTATACTTTCGGGATTAGTGTTAAACCTAAATAAATGTTATTTGGTGTTTGCGTTGAGCATGAATATGATTTGATCATGTTTATTGCAAAACGGTTATTCATTTAAAGTCAAAGAATAATTGTTGTTCTCGCTTACATGAATAAAACCTTCAATGGTCATACACCCAATGAAAATAGTTTTCAAAACAGTTATTCATTTAAAATCGAGAATAATTGTTGTTCGCTTAAATGAATAAAACCTTCAATGGTCATACACCCAATGAAAATAGTTTGTTGGATCTCGATAGTAGTGATACACATATTCATAATATTGATGCCAAAAGATGCAAAGTTAATAATGATAGTGCAACTTATTTGTGGCATCGCCGCTTGGGTCATATTGGTGTAAAGCGATGAAGAAACTCCATGCTAATGGATTTTGGAATCACTTGATTATGAATCATTTGATGCTTTGTAACCGTGGCTTTTGGGCAAGATGACTAAAACTCCGTTGTTCGGAACAATGGAACGAGATCTCGACTTATTGGAAATAATACATACCGATGTATGCGATCCAATGAGTGTTGATGCTCGTGGCAAGTATCGTTATTTTTCGACCTTCACAAGATGATTTGAGCAGATATGGGTATATCTTCTTGATGAAACATAAGTCTGAAATAGTTGAAAAGTTCAAAGAATTTCAGAGTGAAGTAGAAAATCATCGTAACAAGAAAATAAAGTTTCGCGATCCGATCGTGGAGATGAATATTTGAGTTACGAGTTTGGTCTTCAATTAAAACAAAGTGGAATAGTTTCACAGCTCACGCCACCGGAACACCACAACGTTATGGTGTGTCCGAACGTCAGAATCAGTACTTTATTTTGATATGGTGCGATCTATGATGTCTCTTACCGATTTACCATTATCATTTTGGGGTTATGCATTAGAGACAGCTGCATTCACGTTAAAAGGGCACCATCTAAATCCGCTGAGATGACACCGTATGAACTATGGTTTAACAAAGAAACCTAAGTCGTCGTTTCTTAAAAGTTTGAGTTGTGATGCTTATGTGAAAAGTTTTCACCGATAAGCTCGAACCCAAATCGGAGAAGTGCGTCTTCATAGAATACCCAAAGGTAACTATTGGGTACACCTTCTATCACAGATCCGAAGGCAAGTTATTCGTTGTTAAGATGGATCCTTCCTAGAGAAGAAGTTTTCTCGAAAGAAGTGAGTGGGAGGAAAGTAGAACTTGATGAGGTAATTGTACCTTCTCCCTTGTTGGAAAGTAGTTCATCACGTAAATCAGTTCCAAATGATTCCTACACCAATTAGTGAGGAAGTTAATGATGATGATCATAAAACTTCAGATCAAGTTGCTACCAAACCTCGAGGTCTTCCAGAGTAAAATCCGCACTGTGAGTGGTACGGTAATCGTGTTCGGAAGTCATGTTACTAGACCATGATGAACCTACGGACTATGAGGAAGCGATGATGAGCCCAGATTCCGCGAAATGGCTTGAGGCCATGAAATCTGAGATAGGATCCATGTATGAGAACAAAGTATGGACTTTGATTGACTTGCTCGATGATCAGCAAGCCATGTTAAATAAATGGATCTTCAAGAGGAAGACGGATACTGATAGTAGTGTTACTATCTACAAAGCCCGACTTGTTGCAAAAGGTTTTCGACAAATTCAAGGTGTTGAATACGATGAGATTTTCTCACTCGTAGCGATGCTTAAGTATGTCCGAATCATGTTAGCAATTGCCACATTTTATGAAATCTGGCAAATGGATTTCGAAATTACATTCTTTAATGGATTTATTAAAGAAGAGTCGTATATGATGCAACCAGAAGGTTTTGTCAATCCTAAAGGAGCTAACAAAATGTGCAAGCTTCAATGATCCATCTATGGACTGGTGCAAGCATCTCGAGTTAGAATAAACGCTTTGATAGTGTGATCAAAGCATATGGTTTTATACAGACTTTTGGAGAAGCCTTGTATTTGCAAGAAAGTGAGTGGGAGCACTACAAGATTTACGATAAGTATATGTGAATGACATATTGTTGATCGGAAATAATGTAGAACTATTCGCAAAGCATAAAGGAGTATTTGAAAGGAGTTTTTCAAAGAAAGACCTCAAGAAACTACTTATATATTGAGCATCAAGATCTATAGAGATAGATCAAGACGCTTGATAAGTTTTTCAATGAATACATACCTTGACAAGATTTTGAAGTAGTTCAAAATGGAACAGTCAAAGAAAGAGTTCTTGCCTGTGTTACAAGGTGTAAGATTGAGTAAGACTCAAAAAACCCGACCACGGCAGAAGATAGAAAGAGAATGAAAGTCATTCCCTATGCATCAGCCATAGGTTCTATAAAGTATGTCATGCTATGTACTGATCTATTGCATACCCTACCACTAAGCTTGGCAAGGAGTGCAATAGTGATCTAGGAGTAGATCAATGGACAGCGGTCAAAATTATCCTAGTGGAATAAGGATATGTTTCTCGATTATGGAAGTGAAAAGGTTCGTCGTAAAGGGTTACGCCGATGCAAGTTTTGACACTAATCTAGATGACTCGAGTCCCAATCTGGATACATATTGAAAGTGGGAGCAATTAGCTAGAGTAGCTCCGCAAGAGCATTGTAGACATAGAAATTTGCAAAATACTTACGGCTCGAATGTGACAGATCTGCTGACTAAAATTCTCTCACGAGCAAAACATGATCACACCTTAGTACTCTTTTGGGTGTTAATCACATAGCGATGTGAACTAGATTAATTGACTCTAGTAAACCCTTTGGGTGTTGGTCACATGACGATGTGAACTATGGGTGTTAATCATATACAGATATGAATATTGGTGTTAAATCACATGGCGATGTGAACTAGATTATTGACTCTAGTGCAAGTGGGAGATCAAGGAAATATGCCCTAGAGGCAATAATAAAGTTATTATTTATTTCCTTATATCATGATAAATGTTTATTATTCATGCTAGAATTGTATTAACCGGAAACATAATACATGTGTGAATACATAGACAAACATATAGTCACTAGTATACCTCTACTTGACTAGCTCATTAATCAAAGATGGTTATGTTTCCTAACCATAGACATGTGTTGTTATTTGATTAATGGGATCACATCATTAGGAGAATGATGTGATTGACATGACCCATTCCGTTAGCCTAGCACTTGATCGCTTAGTATATTGCTATTGCTTTCTTCATGACTTATACATGTTCCGATAACTATGAGATTATGCAACTCCTGCTTACGGAGGAACACTTTGGTGCTACCAAACGTCACAACGTAATCGGGTGATTATAAAGGAGTACTACAGGTGTCTCCAAAGGTACATGTTGGGTTGGCGATTTCGAGATTAGGTTTTGTCACTCCGATTGTCGGAGAGGTATCTCTAGGCCTTCTCGGTAATACACATCATATAAGCCTTGCAAGCATTGCAACTAATAAGTTAGTTGTAGATGATGTATTACGGAACGAGTAAAGAGACCTGCCGTAACGAGATTGAACTAGGTATTGATACCGACGATCGAATCTCGGGCAAGTAACATACCGATGACAAAGGAACAACGATGTTGTTATGCGGTTTGACCGATAAAGATCTTCAGAGAATATGTAGGAGCCAATATGAGCATCCAGGTTCCGCTATTGGTTATTGACCAAGAATAGTTCTAGGTCATGTCTACATAGTTCTCGAACCCGTAGGGTCCGCACGCTTAAGGTTTCGATGATGCTTATATTATGAGTTTATGAGTTTTGATGTACCAAGGAGTTCGAGTCCCTGATGAGATCGGGGACATGACGAGGAGTCTCAAATGGTCGAGACGTAAAGATCGATATATTGACGACTATATTCGAGTTCGGAAAGGCTCGAGTGATTCGGTATTTTTCGAGTACCGGAGAGTTACGGAATTCGCCGGGGAGTATATGGGCCTTATTGGGCCATACGGGAATAGAGGAGAGAGGCTAAAGGGAGGAGGCCTGCGCCCCTTTGGTCCGACTGGACAAGGGGCGCAGCCCCCCTTTCCTTCTCCCTCTCCCCCTCTTTCCCCCTCTCCTACTCCAACAAGGGAGGTGGAATCCTACTAGGACTAGGGAGTCCTAGTAGGACTCCACACCATGGCGCGCCCCTCCTAGGGCCGGCCTCCTCCTCCCTCCCTCCTTTATATACGGGGGCAGGGGGCACCCCATGAACACACAAGTTGATCTACGGATCGTTCCTTAGCCGCAGCGGTGCCCCCTCCACCATATTTCACTTCACCATGTCGTCATGAGCTTAGGCGGCCCCGCGCCGTGAAGTCATATCGTCATGAGCTTAGGCGAAGCCTGCGCCGGTGGAGCATCATCATCGCCACCACGCCGTCAGGTCGACGAAACTCATCCCCGACGCTTTGCTGGATCGGAGCCCGGGATCGCCATCGAGCTGAATGTGTGCTGAACTCGGAGGTGCCGACGCTCGGTACTTGGATCGGTCGGATCGTGAAGACGCACGACTACATCAACAGCGTTGTTATAACGCTTCCGCTTTCGGTCTCACGAGGGTACGTGGGACGTACACTCTCCCTCTCGTTGCTATGCCATCACCATGGTCTTGCGTGTGCGTAGGAAATTTTTTGAAATTACTACGTTCCCCAACATTTTCAAAGATCGACTTACGATCAGGGTACCATCAGTTGAAGATTCGGGAGCAGGACATACCCAAGACAGGGTTTACCACGAGATATGGACTGTATGAGTATACCGTTATGTCATTTGGACTGACTAACGCACCAGCCTATTTCATGAACCTGATGAACAAAGTGTTTATGGAGTTTTTGGATAAGTTCGTCGTGGTGTTCATTGATGACATTTTGATTTTCTCGAAGGATGAAGAGGAACACAAGGAACATTTACGATTGGTTTTGGAAAACCGAGGGAACACCAGCTTATATGCCAAGTTCAGCAAATGTGAGTTTTGGCTAAAGGAAGTTGGATTTCTTGGACATGTTATATCCGGAGAAGGAATAGCAGTTGACCCCACAAAGGTTGAGACCAGAATCAAATGGGAAGCACCAACGACAGTTTGAGAGATTCGAGTTTCCTTGGACTCGCAGGATACTACCAAGATTCATTGAGAATTTCTCAAGGATTGCAAAGCCTATGATGTAATTGTTGAAGAAGGATAACAAATTCATATGGACTGAGGACTGCGAGGCAAGTTTTCGGGAGTTGAAGAAAAGATTGGTTACCTCACCAGTTTTAATATTGCCGGATCGGACCAAGGATTATGAGGTGTATTACACGCTTCACGCCGAGGACTTGGAGCAGTGCTTATGCAGGAAGGAAGAGTTGTTTCAGATGCTTCACGACAACTTAAGCCTCATGAGTTGAATTATGCCACACATGATTTGGAGTTAGCAGCCGTAGTGCATGCGCTGAAGACATGGAGACATTTTCTCATAGGAAATCATTGTGAAGTGTACACGGATCACAAGAGTTTGAAGTACATCTTCACACGTATGAATTAAATCTCGCACGGAGGAGATGGTTAGAGCTTATCAAGGATTATGATATGAGATTGCATTATCACCCTAAAGGCTAACGTTGTAGCAGAGCGCATTGAGTCGTAAGAGCCACGCCAATACCCTAATGATGGGAGGAATACCCAAGTGAGTTAGCCGAGTACCTTCGAGAGCTATGTTTGGAAATAGTTCCGAGAGGCTATGTAGCAGCATTGGAGATTCAGTCTACACTGATGGACAAAATCAGAGAAGCCCAAAAGGCAGATAAGGAAGTCTCTATAAAGGATAAAATGAGCAAAGGAAAAGCTAAAGGATTTCGTGAGGATGAGCACGATACCCTATGGTTTGAAGACCGTGTTTATGTGCCCAATAACCCAGAGATCAGGAAGTTGATTTTGCAAGAAGCTCATGATTCACCCTATTCGATTCACCCAGAAATACCAAGATGTATTTGGATTTGAAGAATACTTTCCGTGGACCGGAATGAAGAAGGATATTGCGGAGTATGTAGCAGTTTATGATGTATGTCGAGAGTAAAGGCGAACATCGAAGCCAGCAGGATTGTTACAACCATTGCCGATACCAATGGAAGTGGGATAAATTAGGCATGGATTTCATCACAGGTTTGCCAAAGACTGCTCAGATATGACTCGATATGGGTTATAGTCGATCGCTTGACGAAGGTAGCTCATTTCATTCCAAATAAGACTACCTATAGCAGTGCTAAGTTGGCGAAGATATACATGACCAGAATTTTGTGTTTACACGGAGTTCGAGGAGTGTTGTATCGGATAGAGGAACCCAATTTACCTCAAAATTTTGGAACCAGTTGCACGAAACATTGGGAACCAGATCGAGTTCAAGACAGCTTTTCACCCACGTAATCGATGGATGCACCGAGAGAGTCAATCAGATTTTGGAGGATATGCCGAGAGCTTGTGCACTAGATTATGGATCTAGTTGGGATGATAATTTGTCGATGCAGAATTTTCTTATAACAACAGCTACCAAACCAGCTTGAAGATGGCACCTTCGAGGCTCAGATGGAAGGAGATGCAGGACACCGTTGTCATGGGACTAAACCGGAGATCGCCAATTGTTTGGACCAGATTTGATTAAGGAGTCTCGAGCGTATGTTGTTGATTCGAGATAGGCTCAAGGTAGCCCACCTGCATGAAGAGCTATGCGGATTCAAAACGCAGCGATTGAATATGAAGTTGGAGATGAGTATATCTTAGAGTATCCCCGCTCGAGGAGTTAAGCGCTTTGGAGTTAAAGGAAAATTAGCACCACGCTTCGTTGGACCGTATAAGATTTTGCAACGCATGGGAGAAGTTGCTTATAAACTGGAATTGCCGGAAGGACCTGTCGGGAGTTCATGATGTATTCCATGTTTCTCACCAAGAAATGTCATTCCGAGATAGCAGAGATATCGTTAAGAGACACAAGTACACCGAAGCAATTCAATTGAAGGATGACTTAACTTATGAGGAAAACCAGTCAAGATTCTCGATTATGCCAGCAGAGTTACATGCAGCAAGGTTATCAAGTTTTGCAAGGTTCAATGGAGCCACCACATCAAGATGAAGCCACTGGGAAAGAGAGGAAGAGTTGCTCAAGGACCACCTCACCTATTTTCTAGTTAACCCGAATCTCGAGGGCTAGATTCATCTTAAGGGGTAGGTTTGTAACATCCCAAATTTTCAATTTGGAATGTTATATATTAAGTCATCATGCATATCATATTTTCTCGCATTTTCCGATCCTAAAAAAATTCACGCAACTCAAGGACCCTCGGAGAGAGTTGGAGATTTCATTATTTTCATAATTGACATTTCTCAAATTTTGAAAATATAGGATCATTGGATTTATTTAATTATCTTCATAAGTTTTTCCTATAAAAAATTAAGAGAGGGAATAATATGACTTTCCCAACATTTAGGAAAAATGAAGATTTAATAAATAAATCAAATTTTGGTTTTAGAAAGTTTATTTGCTTTAGGAAAAAAATGAGTATTTTAAAAGATGTATTTTGGCCCTGCTTTAAAGTTCATTTTTTCGACTCATTTTTAACAATGGGAAAATTAATTTTATTTAATTTGGAGTTTGTTTGGTTTTATTTTTAATTGTTCGTTTTGTTTTTAAAAAAAACGCGCTTCGCTCGGGCCAAGGGCCCAGCCCACCGCCCGCCCAACTCCTCCTCCTCAAGGCCTCCCCGCCGGGAGAGTCCGCCACGCCCCCCGCTGAAGTCCGGCTCGCCACGCCGACCCCGCCGTGCCCTCCCCCAAGGCACCCTCCCTTTATAACCCGACCCCATCTCTCTCTCCTCCTCACCTTGTGCCGCTTCTAACCCGAGCCACCGCTGCCTCAAGGACGCCGCCGCCGCTGCCGCCGCCCGACGCCGCCACCCGCCGCCACCCGCCGCCACCACCGCCCGCCGCCCGACCCACGGGCGACTCACGGAGGTAGCCACACGCAAGCGCCACCCCGTCCGTTTTTGTTTCAAAACCGATCCGTTTTCTTTCGTTGTTCGGTTTTTTTTAAAACCTAGATTGGTTTATTTTTTTCGGTTTTATTAATTAGTGAACGCTCACCGACCCGCTCGCTTTAATGAGCGTGTTCGCCGGTTAGTTTTCGTTAACGAACGTCCGCTCGTTAACTGCTCGTCGCTTTTTCTTTTAATCGGATTTAATCCGTTATTTTCCAAATTCGATTTCGATTCAATCTTCAAATTAGTTTATTTTCTCGCCGCTTATCGGAATCAGTGATTCAAGCGCCTGAGTTTCGTTTCAAACCGCCGTTCGACTAACCTACTTAAACAAAGTTTTGCTACTGTAAATTTTGACCTAGTTTCAAATTGCTAAAACCGAGTTGTTTTCTCTCGACTTTCGACTTTCGACTTTCGATGCTTTATTTGATTCAATTCTTTTGCAACCAGGGTTCTTAAGTTGAACTCTTTGGTTAGATCTTTTATTCGAGATTTCCCTGTGCATTAGATGAGTACTTATTGTATGCTTGTTGTTTGTCTGCGTTAGATCACCCGGAGTGCGCCGCTTGTTACTTCGAGTATCTAGGTTTCGCGGATCATCAGCAAGGCAAGTAACATTGATCATATCTTTTCTACTACCCAGTTTTATGCATTAGATCAATCCTCAAACACTTGCATGATTAGGATCTAATTAAATTGTGGGATGGGAAGTAGATTGAGGTAGTACCTATTACCTGTTTTACTTATGAAACCTTGGGAGTTACTTCTACGTTTGCTTATTATGCCATGCTATGCTAGTAGACGTGGATTGGGTGAGTGAATATCCATGATGATGTGAGATTGTTGATTAATGGTTTATCTAAGGTGGCAACCTAAACACACATCTGGGTGGATTGAGGCACTGGTTTCTATCAGACTTGCTCAGATTTCTTGGACCGCCACCCTGTGCTCTAAGGGATCATGAGATTATTTAAACTAGAAACTTCCGTGTGCAGCCACAAGCCAATATGGGCTCGCATAGTTGAGTAAGTTGTGCGAACTCTTACGGGTAGGCTAGCTGATGTAGGGGATGTAGGTTGGTACTGCTACCCACATGTAAGGTGCTAGTGCTTCGAAAGATTGTGTCTCGGTCATCCGCTTCTCAAACACCTTGTAGAAACGAGAACCAAGCGGAGGCGATGAGTCTTGTGGGGAAAAGTGCGCAAACCTATGCAGAGTGTATAAACTAATCATGATTAGCCGTGTCCCCTGTTATGGACGTTTTGAGTATCTAGTACTTGAATATCATGTGAATCTCAACATGTTACTTCTAATTAATGATATTGGATTTTGATGAGTACTTTTAATTGGGATTGAGGATGTGTCAACCATTCTCAATGTTTAACAACCACCATGATAGTTAAATAAAATTATTCCTTTGTTGTAGGGAAAAACTAGCTTTGTGCAAAATGTAACAGTAGAGCTTTACCACCAGCCATATATGCATGTAGTATAGGCTTATTCCTTCAAGATTTCTATGTGTTACATTGCCAAGATATTCCATGTGTTGACCGTTTTGGCTGCAACTTTCATGTTGTAGACTTTTCGCATTGATTTAGTAAGGTGTTAGGTCGTGGTTCTATACTCAGTGATGCCGATGGAGTTGATGGACTCACTTATCTTCCAAGCCTTCCGCTGTTATCGTTATTAGATGGCCTTAAGTCATATTTTTGTAATAAGTTCCCTTGTGGACAACGTTGTAATAAGTGTGTGATTGATACTCTGCTATAAATCCTTCAAAGTACTGTGTGGTGTCAGCATTACTGATCCAGGGATGACACCTGAGCACAGAGACTTGATCCATTCGGGTCCGGTCGCTACAAACAAATACTTTCGATTACTATTATAAGAATGCATATGTGTTGTCATCAACTACCAAAAAGGGGGAGATTGAAAGTGCAATCATGCCCTTAATCATATTTTGATATTGATGACAACACATATGCTAGGGACAAATCATGTTTATCAAGTATATCTCAGATTATGTCTCAAAGACCGTGTGCATGGATCATGACTAGGACAAAAGCATAAAAACTCAAGAATGGAGATACAAGATATTGACTTCATTTATGGTTTGTTCTTGAGTATAGGGATCCCGTGACTATTAAGAGGGATCGTTGGATCTAGTGAAAACTTGCTCAAAGCCACTTTTCCTATACCTTGCCTTCGGACGTCCGATGTTCTACTTGACGTCCGGTCCCCTCTTGTTGTCCGGATGTCCGCCACTTCCGGTCGTCCGTGTTCCTTTACGAATGACTTTTACGAATGTCCGGAACTCTCCGGACGTCCGCACTTTTCACAAGAATCATTTCTACAGACGACCGGACTCTCCGGTCGTCCGTGCTTCGATGTCCGCCCATCTTGACGCTCAGGTGTCCGTATACATCGTGTCGTGGCTCACAGTTTCATTAGCGGCGGTCGTCCGACAACTGCTTGACGTCCGGCCCATTTAGCCTCCGGACGTCCGATGTTCTCTCGGACGTCCGACCCATCCTGTACACTTATGTTCCTCAAACGGTCACTTTTACTCACCTACTATATATATGGATTTCCTTCCACGGATAGGGTTGACCACTCACTTTGAGCCTATCAAGAACACTCCTCTCTTTCTCTCTCATTCACCTACACCAAATCCTAGATCCCCAAGTGTTCTAGGAGCATTTGAGAGAAGTTTTCCAATCAAGTGATAGATCCACTCCTTCCTTTCATTGCACCAAAGGAATTCGTGATTTGAGCAAGTTTTGAGCTTTCCCCATCTTTCTTGTTACTCTTGAGGTTGGAGACTCCTAGGCGGTAGGAGTCATTTGGAGAGGAATCGAACTTTGTGATTACCCTCCTAAAAGTTTATGAGGGTTTGGAGACCACCCCAAGGTCTACCACTAGTGGTTGAGAAACGCCTCGTGGTGTTGTCTCAAAGGGAGAATAGGGTGAGCCTTCGTATGCTGGTGTGCCTTCGTGGTAACATCCACTCTCTAACGGTGACTAGCTTCCTCCAAGGAAGTGAACATCGCATACATCCTCGCTCTCTCGAGTTGTGGTTATTCCTAACCCTAACTCTCTACTTGTGGTTACTTATCTCTTTGCACTTACATACATCATATTATGCTTGCCTACTTACGCATTACTTGTGTTACTAGCTTAGTACTTAGTACTCACTTGCAATTGTTAGGCTCATCTTCATATTCCGCATTATTGCCTAAAATTGCTAAGTAATAATTAAAATTTGTAATAGTACCTATTCACCCCCCCCCCCCTCTAGGTCCATCTCGATCATTTCAGTTTCCCTTCGTAACGTTTCGGTCTAACTGAAGTGAGCGATCGGTCCCACCGAGATTGCAATGTAAACTCTTTGTTTCCCTTTCATAACATTTCGGTCTCACCGAAAAGAGCGAATCGGTCCCACTGAGTTTACCTGACCAACTCTCTGGTTAGCTAATTACCAAAATCGGTCTCACCGAGTTTGTGTAATCGGTCTCACCGAGATTACGTTATGCCCTAACCCTAACCATATCGGTCCTACCGAGTTGCATGTCGGTCCCAATCAAATCACTAACGGTCACTAGGTTTCTTGAATCGGTCCGACCGAGTTTGTTGATTCGGTCCCACCGAGTTTGATAAATTGTGTGTAACGGTTAGATTTTGTGTGGAGGCTATATATACCCCTCCACCTCCTCTTCATTCGTGGAGAGAGCCATCAGAACAAACCTACACTTCCAACTTACCAGTTCTGAGAGAGAACCACCTACTCATGTGTTGAGGCCAAGATATTCCATTCCTACCATATGAATCTTGATCTCTAGCCTTCCCAAGTTGCTTTCCACTCAAATCTTCTTTCCACCAGATCCAAATCCCATGAGAGAGAGTTGAGTGTTGGGGAGACTATCATTTGAAGCACAAGAGCAAGGAGTTCATCATCAACACACCATTTGTTACTTCTTGGAGAGTGGTGTCTCCTAGATTGGCTAGGTGTCACTTGGGAGCCTCCGACAAGATTGTGGAGTTGAACCAAGGAGTTTGTAAGGGCAAGGAGATCGCCTAGTTCATGAAGATCTACCGCTAGTGAGGCAAGTCCTTCGTGGGTGACGGCCATGGTGGGATAGACAAGGTTGCTTCTTCGTGGACCCTTCGTGGGTGGAGCCCTTCGTGGACTTGCGCAACCGTTACCCTTCGTGGGTTGAAGTCTCCATCAACGTGGATGTATGATAGCACCACCTATCGGAACCACGACAAAAACATCCGTGTCTCCAATTGTGTTTGAATCCTCCAAACCCTTCCCTTTACATTCTTGCAAATTGCATTCTTTAATTTCCGCTGCCTATATACTCTTTGCATGCTTGCTTGAATTGCGTGAAGATTCTTGACTTGTGCAAAGATAGCTAAAATCTACCAAAGTCTAAAATTGGGAAAAGGTTAAGTTTTTAATTGGTCAAGTAGTCTAATCACCCCCCCCCCTCTAGACATACTTCAAGGTCCTACAGGTAGGGGGTCCCGAACTGTGCGTCTAAGATCGATGGTAACAGGAGACGGGGGACACGATGTTTACCCAGGTTCGGGCCCTCTTGATGGAGGTAATACCCTACTTCCTGCTTGATTGATCTTGACGAATATGAGGATTACAAGAGTTGATCTACCACGAGATTGTAATGGCTAAACCCTATATGTCTAGCCTGTATGATTATGATTCTGCCCTACGGACTAAACCCTCCGGTTTATATAGACACCGGAGGGGCCTAGGGTTGTACAGAGTCGGTTTACAGATGAAGGAATCTTCATATCCGAACGCTAAGCTTGCCATCCACGCCAAGGAGAGTCCCATCCGGACACGGGACGAAGTCTTCTATCATGTATCTTCATGGCCCGTCAGTCCGGCCCACGTCACATAGGCCAGACTCCCGAGGACCCCTTAATCCAGGACTCCCTCAGCCACCCAGGTGCCCAATAGGCACCAGGGCGCGCCTACCCCCCCCCCCTCGGGACGCCCTGGTTGGTAGTGGGCTCCCTGGCCCACCTCCGGTGCCCATCTTCTCGTACATAAGGTCTTTTGACCTAGAAAAAATAAGGAGAGGAATTTCGGGACGGAGCGTCGCCGTCTCGAGGCAGAACTTGGGCAGGAGCACCTTTGCTCTTGGTGGAGCGATTCTGCCGGGGATACTTCCCTGCGGGAGGGCGAAATCGAAGTTATCATCGTCACCAATAACTCTCTCTCTCTCTCTCTCTCTCTCTCTCTCTCTCTCTCTCTCTCTCTCTCTCTCTCTCTCTCTCTCTCTCTCTCTCTCTCTCTCTCTCTCTCTCTCTCTCTCTCTCTCTCTCGTGGGAGGCCCAATCTCCATCAACATCTTCAACTGCACCATCTCATCTAAAAACCCTAGTTCGTCTCTTGTGTTCAATCTTTGCATCAAAATCTCATATTGGTAGCTGTGACTAGTAGTGTTGATTACATCTTGTAGTTGATGCTAGCCGGTTATTTGGTGGAAGATTATATGTTCAGATCTATCATGATATTCAATACCCCTCTGATCTTGAGCGTGAATATGTTTTGTGAGTAGCTATTTTTGTTCTTGAGGACATGGGAGAAGTCTCGTCATAAGTAATCATGTGAATTTGATATTCGTTTGATATTTTGATGATATGTATGTTGCGATTCCCCTAGTGGTGTTATGTGAACGTCGACTACATGACACTTCACCATCTTTGGGCCTAAGGGAAAGCATTATGAAGTAGTTATTAGATGATGGGTTGCTAGAGTGACAGAAACTTAAACCCTAGTTTATGTGTTATTTCGTAAGGGGGTGATTTGGATCTATATGTTTAATGCTATGGTTAGATTTTATCTTATTCTTCTTTCATAGTTGCGGATGCTTGCGAGAGGGGTTAATCATAAGTGGGAAACTTGTTCAAGTAAGAACAGCACCCAAGCACCGGTCCACCCACCTATCAAATTATCAAAGTAGCGAACGCGAATCAAATCAACATGATGAAAGTGAGTAGATAAAATTTCCATGTGTCCTCAAGAACGCTTTGCTTATTATAAGAGATTGTTTTGGCCTGTCCTTTGCTACAAAAAGGATTGGGCTACCTTAGTGCACCTATTGTTACTATTGCTACTTGTCACTTGTTACAAATTATCTTGCTATTAAACTACCTGTTACCGATAATTTCAATGCTTGCAGAAGTTACCTTACTGAAAATCGCTTGTAATTTCCTTCTGCTTCTCATTGGGTTCGACACTCTTATTTATTGAAAGGACTACGATTGATCCCCTATACTTGTGGATCATCAGCTCTCTCCTCTCTTCTTCCTCCTCCTCGATCTCCTCTCGCTGCTCCATCGCCGCACGCACCCCACAGCCGTTCCTAGCCTCTGTGTCGCCACCTCTGGCAAAGCAGTCCTCTCTCCCGTTCATGGAGCTGCGATGATGTGGGAATCAGAAACTTGTTTCCAGCTCATGACATGTTGTGTTATTTTGCACAATATGATTGTCGAGGATGAGGGTGATGGTGTAGCCCAAACCAATGATTTGAAGCACCTGGAGAACAAGTTCAAATCCCGAAAGATCAAGGTGCAGCTGATGAACTTTCTGCATATGCATCAGAATCTTCTAGATCATCAAGTGCATGCGCAGCTACTCAATGATCTTGTGAAGCATATGTGGACCCACAATGGAAACCAAAGAGCTAATGTTTGAGTTGTGCACTTAAATAAATTTTATGTAACAAGACTTATGTATTTTTTTATACCAACATTTGTTATTTGCGTGCGACATTGTCGTGTATGATCGACGTGCATGGATTTGCAAGATACCAACATTTGTTATTTACGTACGACAATGTCGTATATGATCGATGTGCATTTTTTTCGAGAGTAGGCCAAGAGCGTACCTTAGCTTTATAGAAGAGTGAAAAATATTTACAAGAGCATTACAAGTTGCAGGCGTCGCCCGCGGCACGCCTACACACCCTTACTCCAAAACACCTAGCTGACTACTCACTACCCGTTTGCACTCCTCTCCCTCTGGCGATCGCCCAAAGGTGTCGCTCTCTAAGAATGCTCATAACTATGCCTTGTTCGTTACACGTATCATTCCTGCCAAAGACTCTACCGTTCCTCTGCTTCCAAATACACCAACACACCAACATGACTAGCGAGTCAAAATCCTTGCGTTGCGCCTTCTCCACCCGCTTCCTTGATCTGACCCACCAATCCTGCAAGAAGTCCTGTCCCGTTGGCTGCATCGATAAGCTCCACTCCAATACCAGGAAGCACTGGTGCCATAGCTGCCTGGCAAACACGCATTGCATCAACATGTGTTCCACCGTGTCCTCCTCTTGCTCACATAAATAGCAAGGCGAGGTCGTGTCCTGCAACCCATGGCGCGCATGCAGATCTGACGTCCAGAGTCTATGCAAGATGGCCAACCAGATGAAGATTTTGCAACCCAATAGCGCCGGAGCCGGCTCCTCTGCCGTATTGCACCCTGCCGTTGGCTCACTGACGCGTGGGGCCGGGCCCACGTGTCAGTGGGCTGACGGCACGTCAGAGGAGCTGTGTCCAATAGCGCCCGGCACTTCCAGATTGCTGCTGCCGCCTGAAATTTGATTCCTCCTTCACACATCATCTTATAAGCTGAAGCAGCCGAGTACTTTCCAGAGCGGTTCCAAGCCCAGACTGGCCTGTCCTCCTCCTCTTGCCGCAAGTGGACCTCGATCAAAATGTCCCAGAGCTTGATGTATTGAGCTAGGCCATCCGTGTCTAGCTCGCCTGTGATGTCATTCGTCCAGGCATGCATGAACATCCCCTCACACACTCGTCTTCTGTTGACCACCTGTGCATGGATTTAGGAGTCCGGATTTGCGTACAGGGTACATGCTCTGAGGTGTAGATGCTCTATCAAGGCGACTGCGGGCCACGCGTGACACACAACCCGTGCGCGTATCGAGATGGTGTACACGTACTCGCGCAGTCATCCACGTGTCCATGCGCGTGTGCGGATGGTCACTCAATGGCACGCAGATGATACCCATACCGTGGGATCGTGCCACGAATATCCTCGCGGACATGCCTGATATTTTTACCTGCCAGTGGCAGTGGCAGACTAGCAGGTCAAGTAGACGGCCTTATTTTATTCCGGAAAAGTAAGAAAAGGTCGAGAGATAAGCCACGAATGAAACGTATCAGTCGCCGGAATACGTCCACGTCCCTTTCGCCTTTCAACACCCCCGCGTCGCCGCGGTCCCATTCCACGCCCACCGTCCGGTGATCTTCCGTGCAGCCCTCTCGGCCACGATGCTGCATTTGGTGCCACTCTAACACGAAGCACTGAAGTGGAGACAGGGTCGGCCGGCACAGGGGATGCGGGTGAGTCACGCTACGGCTATTCCACGTGGGCCATGTGGTGGTGGGCTTGTCGATCTTATCTCGTGATGACTCATTTCACCATGGGAATGGGCGCGACAGCTCCAAGTCTCCAACTCGCCCGTTATCTCTTTGGGGGGACGATTTTGCTGATACCACCTCGTGTTATGCAAGCAAGTCTTTTTGGAGAATAATGCCAACAGACTCCCCTGTGGAAAGTACTCCTACATCCTATGAAAACCTTATTGGAGACTTTTTTTTCCTCCGCCATTGGAAAATAATGTTAACAAAGATAAACATTGTCTTTCTATTTACTAATATTATTTACATGTTGCGAAAACAAATCTTCATCGCAACAAAAGAACCATATGTTATGGGCTTTTAAAAGGTGAATCAGCGTCCGAGTGCTACCGTTTGTGGGCTTTTGGCATCTTTATGATTGAGTGTTTCTACTGTGCAATATGTCTGCATGGTTTCTCATTTCATGCCAACTAAGACTACATATATTTTGAATCACACTGCATTCAAACTAAAAAATAACAAATCAAACCAATCAATAATTAATCATCGCCCTTGTATGAACGTGAAAATGGTGAGCAATACTGAAATCACAACTCTTTTTTTAGCGACTATCAGGTGATGCTAGATTTTGCGGTGGAGTGTGACATGCATAACCGCAGGCGTCGAGGTCACCAAGATGGAGTTTGTTCACACAACTATGGACCGGATGAAGGGGATCACTGTCATGTACCGCTTCGTCATCAACATCGCCAACAATATTTAGAATGCGGATGTTGAGGATCTAGACCACACACTTCATTTGGCTACAATGAAGCGGTTGTCGACATATGCACTCAAACTACACAAGAGAAACAATTGAAAGAAAGAAACTATATGTGGTACTCCCTCTGTCCAAAAATACTTGTCGAGGAAATGAAAGTATCTAAACATATTTCAGTTCAAGGTACATTCATTTTTACCTCTTTCTTCGACAAGTATTTCAGAACGGAGGTAGTATGTCACAAGAAAATGGTTCACACCGTGTGCAAATTAACACACATTGTGACAAAACGATCTCGCACGCACAACCTATTAAGTTTGTGGCCGATTTTTGCCACATGTTCACAATCTATTAAGTTTGTGGCCGGTTTTTGCCACATTTTCCCAAATTTGTGAGTATTCACATCCCTGGCAAGTTCATGGATCAACGGCGGGCTTTACTTGGAGTCTTGGCTCCATGCTCTCTAAAAGAAAAAGGAAATCTCTACTAAACGGCAAATATTCTGTACTTATCTGCAATTTTTAGAAAACTCACGGACTGCGCTGCAAAAATGACAACACTAGTGATAAACCTGCAATCCTATCACCAGCACGACGCTCCCATCAACTCCAAAAGAAAAAGGAAAAAGAAAACACGACGCTCCCATCAAAGTTTATCCAATCCTCTCTGCCCGTTGCCGGCGTCTCAGTGGGCAGCCGCACGCAGCTTTGCTTCTCACTGTCCAGGGCCCCGTCTTCTATAAGATGAGCCCAGGCTTCTGTTTGCCGCGTACAGATACAAGATAGAGGCCATAGCCAAGGGAGACCCAGCAACCGGAGCAAGCTCCACACCGGCGAAGTTCTTGCAAGAGAGGAAAGAAATCGAAGAGGCAGAGAAACAGAGAGAGGCAGAGATGGGAAGAAGGAGAAGCCCGGCTCTGCCGCTGCTGCTGATCTTTGGCGTCCTCGCCGTCGTCCTCGCGGCTCTTCCTCCCCTCGCTGAATCCAGCAGCAGCCACCACCACCACCACGGCCATGGCCACCACTCCCGCGTCCAAAGCAGAGGTAAGAAGCAAGATCTTCTTGTTCCTGTTCCTGGTAGGAGTGCATCCTAACGCACCTTCCATGACGGAGCAGTGTGGCAGATGAGATTAATCAGCTTGTGTATTCTCTGGGTTTGCAGGACACGGAGGAGAGGGAGAGCAGTCGTCCTCGGCGGCGGCGGCGGCGAAGGCGAGGGGGAGCGCGTGGCCGTGCTGCGACAGCTGCGGCGGGTGCACCAAGTCAGACTCGCCGCAGTGCCGGTGCATGGACGCGGCGCCCGGCGGGTGCCACCCGGCGTGCCGGGACTGCGTCAGGTCCGCCCTCGCCGTGCACCCGGCCGTGTACCAGTGCATGGACCGCGTTCCCAACTTCTGCCAGCGGCGCTGCAGCGCCATCGCCGCCCACTGACCGTGACCGGCCGGGGCAACCGACCAGCTGACCAACCGCCCACCCCACCTACCGCCACCGGCGACGGACGGACGAATCTTGATGGCATCACGGCCCGAGATGCCAGCCAGCCACACTTTTTTGTTGTTGTTAATTAGGCGCGGCTTGTCCTGTTGACTTGACTCTGTAACACGTATGGCTTCTTGTGTAAAGTGGAGTAAGTGGAGTATAAACAAGCTGGACTTGGGTTTGTTTGAGCGACTCCGAGTCTCGTCCTATGCGTCTTGTTTATCTCTCGAGACAGAGTTGTTGGTGATTATCAAGTTCATCATTGGAGGGGTGGCTGAATAACAAATACTTCCTCCGTCCCAAAATACTTGTCGGAGAAATGGATACAATTGGATGTATCTATAACTAAAATACGTCTAGATTCATCCATTTCTTCGACAAGTATTTCCGAACGGAGGGAGTACTTCTACTCTCCTACTGATCTTGCATCTGACGCAGCACACCGCCGGTCACCGGAGGATGAACCTGGACGCGGTCGGGCATCGGCGTCGTGCTCCAGGGGAGGGGAAGGAGCTACCTGAGATGGACGTTGGGCACGTTGCAGTTGCACTGCACAAAGAGCACGGAAAATCTGGTGATCCGCATTTTGAGAGGATATGCGTCGCCTTTTACAGGTTACTTTACTTGGCATCAAGTAGTGTTTTATAAATGGAGAATAACCCTGGCTCTGCATTAGAATGATGGATACAGCCATTTTATTTAACAAAAGTACGCAAATAAAGTTTAAGGTTTAGTACTGGCTCATAAAAGTAGTCAAGGCAAAGGGAAAGAAATTATAAAGTGCCACAACCACGATGATAAACACCTAACCAATTATTAGCTCGTCATTCAAATTGGTTGAAGACAACCCATGCTACATTTTTCGGTGGTTGCATTCATTAACCAAAAACTCATTGGAGTCTGCATAAGTGACTAACCACCACGTACGGATCCACGCAATGGCCCTGTATACAACATGCAAAAAGTTGGTAAAATTCTTCATGTTAAAAATCATATAATTATTGCGGTTCCATATAGGCTAAAATAATGCACATGTCCCTATCTGAATATATCTCGCAATATTAGATTTCACTTCGTTTAGCCACGTCCCAAATAACGAGTTGATGCTAGTTGGAGGATTAATATTGAGGGCCATATGGATCATACGTTAAAGCAGTTTCGCCAGCGAACAATCGAGAAAACGGTGTTGTATATTTTAGGGGTTGTTTGGTTCACTAGTAGAAAAAACCCCTATCGTCCGGTTGGTAGGGCTTTTGTCCTGCTTCAACCCACTAAGCGGTCACATTAACGCCTTAGACCTTTAGTCCCTGCTCAAACACTAACGGACAAATGGACCTTCACGTGGGCGGTGCGCCAAGCTCAGTAGAGGGTTTTGGTGGGTTGGTGGCACCAACGACCAAAAGGCATCCACGCGTCAAGATTTCAGGTGGGGTTTTTATTTTTTTAGGGGTTGGGGGTTTTGGGGGTTAATTTAGGTGTTTCATATATTGTGTTAGCTAGCTAATTAATAGAGAGATGCTTGGTCGATGCTACATACTATACATAGAGAGGCCCTCGACACGCTAGCTAGTAAGAAAATGAAGGAAACCATTAAGTACAGAAGTTCGTCATGCATATCGAGAGAAGTGATCGATCAACCTCTCCTTCTCCGAGAGATTGGTCGAACAACAAGTTTTTGTATTATCTATCCGACGCTACTGGCTACATACATATACAATATGTAAGATCTCTTACAATCCCCTAGCATTTGAAATCAACTTCCACATGGTATTCTCCGGCTTTATTGATGACGTGGTGATGATGCACGGACTAGCGAGATGCTAATTCGCGCGCGTAGATGGCCCGATCTTTCACGGCGATGCTTGATCAACAGTTCGTCCCCTTGTTCCTCCTTGCAACCTTCAAGATAATTTTCACCTGTGTACGAAAATACACAAACGAAAATAGGGACCCCCTCGGATCAGCACGTAGGCGTCGATGTGATGATCAACCCTCCGTCGCTAGTAAATTTCCACGATGGGAAAATCACAGATAATACACAAGATATGGTCGCCCGTAACTCGGACGTTTTTCTGTATATCTCATACTCAAAAATAAAACTCAAAACTCCCTCTCTATACATGGCCGAAGCCTGGCTTTTATATGCCGAAGTAAACGCATGTCGTACCTTCCAAACTAGCTAGACTCACGGACAAGAGTCCTTGAAAGACACGTCCGTTTTCCAAGTTGATTTCTTGCCAACTAATACCACGCACGCACCAAGAAGATAAAAGGCAACAACTTGGATATCTTTTCAAACTTAAAGAAACCAAACTACCTATTATAACTGACGAGGTCCTAATTTAGTGGAGATTAGTAAAGATCCTAATCTTAATTCTCCTGGTGGCGTACGAAAAGTAGGAACAATTTTTTTGGGTACTGGTTCATGATTGGCGTGTAATCCTGATTTCTCGCCAGGCCTTCCTCCACGCACAAGTCCCTGTGATTTACATGGATAGCTCTTCATGCATGCCCTGTTCAAATCTATAGCTCTTGGACAATTAAGTCTTGATCCACAACTGGTTAAGTTGGCCAAACCAGGTCCACATAGTATTCGCATACGTCCATCTTTGCCACAATGCAGCTCACGTTGCACACCCCTTGTATTTCCTTTGCATGTGAACATCTTTATATTCTTGGCCATAGAATAATTAACACAACCCATCTGAGTTATTAAATTAGTGCCCACATCTTGAATTGATTTAGGTTCATCGCGGACACCTTTAGTTGACACACTTGATGTAACCATGTTCATATCACGTGGTCAAGAAAGAATCCCGCCAATTCCTCTTAAATTGCTTTAATGCGATCTTGTGGTAGGAGTTCATTCTGCATCTGCCACGTCTAATTTGAAGAAGGGGGTTAATACATATATATGAATGAAACTCAACAGAAATGATGGTGTAATAAAATGAAATTGTGAATATTATTGCTTACGCACTTCATATTGTCTTTTAGAGTAGCCCCGCTTATTTTTCAAAGTCGCGTTGTAGATGAACTCGCACACGTAGTATCCACAGTAATTATTCCCTTGTTCCTGCCACAAGCACTTTACGAGAAATAGAGGTCAATCAAACTGATAATGAAGCAGTATAAATGGCATTGATGAAAGTATAGCTATAGAATCAACGGGAGATGCGCGCAACTAGCTAGCTAGTAGTACTTACTTTCGAGTATGTATATCGCAGCTCCTTCGGCAGTCCCGGAGCTTATGCGGTGAACTGTTTCCAAACCCTGCAAGACAAAGAAAATAATTATTATTACTTGAGATATCAGGAAATGAACAAAAAGTTGCCGATATGGTGCGATAATGATCGATTGAACTTACTTGTTGAGCATTTTAGTCATGTACGCATACGTTTCGGGATCTTTTCGTCTCGAGTCTAAGATGGTTACTAGTCCCCGCTCAAGCTTAATCTCCAGAAGAACATAGTGAAAGCTGCGCACGGATGCATAACTCATCAATTACATTACTATAACCTCGCTCGAGTAATAAGGGAAACCGAATATGCACACGACGGTAATGTTGGAAATATGAGCAATTTACGGAATGATTTTATTAACAGAAATACTAGATAAAGCATGACTAGTATAGCAGTGATAAAACAAGTCATGCGATTTGACAAAGAGAAGGTAAACAACATCTTCATGTATGAACCGTAACTAAACATATCTTGAGCAGACAGTATAACAAGTTGCATATATGAAATAGAGTCTACCATATCTAGGGCAAATACTAGAGCAAGGAACTGTAGCAGAACCTCCAATAGAAAGAGGAGAAACACGTACGTGACAGCAGTAGGAGCAGAGGCACTGGACTAGGGTCGGTGTCCTCCATGTCGCCGAGGAGGTTGTCGACGCCGGGAAGTAGTCGCTGCCGGGAAGTAGTCGTCGAGTCCGGGCGTCCGTGACGAAGAAGTCGAGAGTCGCACAGAGCGCCCCAAAACCTTATCACCCTTCTCCGCATGTGACTCAAAAGGTGCGGTTTCGGAGGCCTACTGTCCCGACTCTCTGGGAGGAGCGACTTCCATTTTATAGGCGCAAGAGAAGGAGGCGAGAGGGCAGCGACGGGAGGCGAAACGAAGAGACGGAGATGAAGCGAACAGCCAGCAGTCAAGAGCTGCACTGCTCAGATTCGAACTCCACTTTCAAAAAATCTTTTCAGCTTCCGTGTGACCTTTCAGATACCCGTAGTGCGTGGCAAAAATTTAGACATCGGCTCGGCTCATTCTCCGCACCAAGCGCGCTGGCGCGTGACGAGGCGTGGCGTGGCGAGGCGGGCGGCGGAGGAGGAGCGCGCGTGGATGTCCCTCTTGTTCTCATGCTCATACAAGTGGGGAAAGAACCTCCCTTATAAGGTCCAATTCCCACTCAACTAGCAATGTGGGACTAAACTTTAGTAGTATCCCTTGCCTTGCACAAATGGGCTAAGTGGGCCTCTAGGATTTATTAGGAATTTCTGAAATAGTTATTGGGCTGCCCCAATATAGACTAAATTCCAGCAAGTAACACTCACTCGAAGTTGTAAGGAAAGAGTATGGTATCTTTGTTTTGATTTTTGATCAACGATTGTAGCAAGTTGGCCTCGGCCTCTTCGGCGTGCTTTTTAACCTGAATTTCATCTACGATATTTGTGTTAATGAACTCAATATCATACATTTCTTGTTTTCTGCACTCGACGATCTTCAATCTGCTTAATATAGTGAGGATAATTAATTATAAATAAATGCAATGAAAGAGCTGAGCTATACAGACTTAATGACAGAAATAGTACTTACAAATAGTAGCAAAAGACCATTAATTTATCGAGGGCCTTTTGATTGAAGAACTCGAAGAACTCCTCAAATGGAATAGTCAACAGATCAGTTCCAACGAGGTCGTGCTCCTCTTTAATTCTCGATACAAAGTATTCGCCCCCTGCACTCTCTGCAGGTTTTCATGTACCAATTATGGAATCTTCGATCATCGTTGTTAGAGATTTTTCATCTTTGACGAGAGGCTTCTCATATCAGATCGTGTTCGACCACCTCCATGAAATCAAAATTTACATCATCGTGCAGGTAATCTCCAAGATTGCTATAACCGGCACCGCCCTCGAGCATTAGCGACGATGTCGCTAGACACATTGAGCGGGGGCACGATTGCTTTGCTTGTTCGCCGAGCTGGGCAATTTTTTCCCACTGCTCGTTCTTTTAACCTTTGATCACCGACAAGATTTCCCGACCGCTCCGCTTTGAGATATGCCTTTTCAGAATTCGCCATAGCTGGTTTTCGGCGGAGACTTTGGTGGTTTCCTCGTGGCATCGATAGTGCGCTTTGCTTTCACCGGATCTACCTTCTCCTCCGGAGGTGGATGTCTCGCGCTTTCAACCCTTCAAAGAAGTCTTTCACTTGGTCCGCACGATCTTCTTGTTTTCCTCCACGGTCATCTCGACAGTAACTTCTCTAGAGGCTTAAGAGGTGGACCAGATTCAGATTGCCTCCCGCCTCTGGGTTGTCTTGCTAGACGCCGAGCAGCACGGAGCGGCTGCGGCCATCTTATTTCGTGCTTGCTTACGAGGCGGAGGAGAAGGACTAAGACGCCACGGAGCAGCCGGGCGGCGGCGGGTCTCTTCCGCCTCTTGCCGGGCGAGGGCAGAGAAGGAGGAGGCTGCTGGTTGCTGGCAAGGCGGCGCGGGCGGAGAAGGAGGCGGAGTGCCGCCACGCCGGAGAAGGAGGCCGAGTGCCCCGATCGCCACTCACGGAGGAGGAGGCGGTGGAGGAGGCGGAGTGCCCCGACTCACGGGAGGAGGAGGAGGAGGCGCCCATTCGGAAGGTTGATGAACTCCTTCCGCCATATGCATGGAGTCTTGAGCGTAACCCACCGAAGTCTCCCTTCACCGGTAGGGTGGTCAAGCCGAGGTCCTCAAATCCTCCGCTATTTCGGCCCACCGTCACCCTAGCATATCCTTCGAATCGCACGACGGTGAAAAGTTGCGCCGGTTCGGAAGGTCGAACTTGGCCGACAACCGGCTTGACTTTTAAGTTCGCCATTGCGCCATAAGGTGGCAATTTTGAGACTCCGTGATAAAATCCACGGGTAGCTAGCGTGAGCCGCCAAGACATGCTCGCTGAAGCAACTCGGTGGAAGCCACGCCGCTTCTCCGCCGAGATGGCGGGTAGCTTCGGGAAGCTTCGCGATTCGCTTGCTGCGATTTGCTTCGTTCCTCTATCGCTTGTACCTTGCATGCAGCGCCGCAGCTCGGGTTCTGCTGCACTTTCTTCCTCCTCTCCGGCATTTGTAACCGCTGCGTCAAAACCAACCTTCCACGGAACGGAGCTCGGCGTGCCTCGTGTCCGCCCTGTGGTGCTCGGGATTCCCGAGGGCCATTGTGAGCTCGCTGTTCTCCCCGTCTCGAACGAACGCCCCTTGCTGCAGATCGATATAGTGCCGAAGCCTCTTGATCGGTATTTTCGTTGCTCGTCCGTCTAACGGCACTTCCTCGACACAGGGTCAAGGTTCCGCCAGCCTCAAGAACCAAGTCCGCAACGGTCCGCCGATTCATTTTCTCGGTTCGATCCCTTTATCAAGCAGATCATTCTCACTTTGGCCCACTTAGGCCGGGCTTTGAGGTAGCCACCTGACCCCATGCGATGGTGAAACTTTTTCTTCGCAACATTTTGCTTGTTTGTCGCCGACATCTTCTTACTCCTTTCCGATGTCTTGTGGGCCACAAATGCGGGCGCTGATCTCGATCTTCTCATATTTGCCGATGAATTCTGGTGTTTCTTCTTTGTCGACAAACTTTTTCAGCTCTTTCCTCCACCTCCTGAATAGGCCTACCATCTTCTTAAGAGCAAAAGACTTGATTAATTGCTCTATAACTAGCTTCTCCGGATCCTCCTCTGGCGGTAGGGTGAAATTTGCCTTCACTCAGTCCAAAGATCATCTTTCGATATCATTGACATAAGACACCTCGTGGTCTTCGTTCTTAGGCTTATACCATTGGTGGATGCCGATCGATCCTGTCCCTAACAAGAACCCCCAGACCGAGCAGCAAATGCGTTCTTTGTCCGGATGGGTTCAATCGGTTCGCCGTCGCGCGTGATTGCTGTGATCTCAAACCTTTCATCCGAGCTCAACTTTTTCTTCGGGCCTCGTCTCCTTATCAAAGTTGTGCTCAATCCGGAGGGCTAAAAAAAAGAAGCTGCGTATGTACTGTCGGGCAATTCGTTATCCTTTGGAAGCTTCTTCTTCAATATTTTCAGTAGCTTCTCAAATCCTTTGTCGCACAAGATTCTCGCCTTCCACCGCAGCAATTCCAAAGACGGTACCGAGCTTTGTGTTGCCATCTTCGCAATTGGGGTACAACCCTTTTTGTGATCCTCTAACATGCGATCGAACTTCAGCTTCTACTTTTGACTTTCGCATTGCGCCCTTGCATCGACAATGACCCGCGGAGATCATCATCATCGGGCACAACTTCGGTTCCTCTTGATCTTCAAGAGCTTCGCCGTTGTAGCATCATCGCACATCGCTTGGTTCCTCTTGATGTTCAAGAGTATCACCGTATTCAGGGGCACATAGTTGTCATCGTACTCTTCTTCTTCGCCGCCTTCCATCATAACCCTTATTTCTCCCGCCTCGTCCAAACATTATAGTGTGGCATAAAACCCTTGTAAAAGGTGGGTGTGAAGGATTTTCGGTCGAGTAAGACTTCGTATTCCCACATATAGGGCATGGACAACACATAAAACCATTCTGCTTGTTTGCCTCAACCACTTCGAGAAAATCATGCACGCCTTAATGTACTTTGAGGTGTGTCTGCCACCGTACATCCATTGCGGTTCATCTGCAAGGCATTATATATAATTATGTGTCAAAATCATTATAGAACATCATGAATAGATAATTAAGTGACAAATTAATAGAAGTTCATCATCACATTAAAACCAAAGTACATACATAGTTCTCATCTAACAACATAAAGCTCTGCAGAGCATCTAAATTAATCAAACCATACATTGAAACTATGTAAAACATTTCAATGCGAAAACAAAAGCGATCATAATCGCAACCAAGGTAACAACTGATCCAACGACATAATGATACCAAGCCTCGGTATGAATGGCATATTTTCTAATCTTTCTAATCTTCAAGCGCATTGCATCCATCTTGATCTTGTGATCATCGACGACATCCGCAACATGCAACTCCAATATCATCTTCTCCTCCTCATTTTTTCTTATTTTTTCCTTCAAAAAATTGTTTTCTTCTTCAACTAAATTTAAACTCTCGACAATAGGGTCGGTTGGAATTTCCGGTTCAACAACCTCCTAGATAAATAAAATCTATGTCACGTTGGTCGGCATAATTGTCATAAACAATAAATACCACATCCGAATCATAGACATGACGAGGGCCGATGGGGGCGGATACCAAAACCATCGCACTATATAAGATGCAATAATAAAAGTAAGAAAATAATACAAGTATCTATCTAAACATACAAGTAAGAATATTTTTCCTTTCGTAAAGAAGATAAGAACAAGAGGCTCACCACGGTGGTGCCGGGCGATGAGATCGGCGCGAGTGATCGGCAAGGGAAGACGGGACGGGCGTGACGGACCGCTAAACCTAGACAAATATTGAGGAAAATGGAGCTTGAGAGGAGAAAGCTTAAGTAGTGTGGCTCGGGCATTCCATCGAACACCTTGTGTGCATAGGAGGTGAACTAGAGCACCACCAGCCCTCTCCCCTCGTGGGCGAAAAACAAAGCAAAGTGTGCTCGCTCTTACGCGAGGGGTATATATAGGCACCTCATTGGTCCCGGTTGGTGGCATGAACCGACTAAAGGGCAGCCTTTGGTCCCTGTTCAAGCCACCAACCGGGACCAATGGTGGTGGGTTGTGAGCGAGGCCCATTGGTCCCAGTTCGTCCCACCAACCGGGACCAAAAGGTCCAGATGAACCGGGACCAATGGCCCACGTGGCCCAGCCGGCCCCCGGGGCTCACGAACCGGGTCCAATGCCCCCATGGGTCCCGGTTCTGGATTGAACCGGGACTAATGGGCTGACCCGGCCTGGACCTTTGCCCCCTTTTCTACTAGTGGTTTGAGACTAAGTTTGCCAAAGCTTGTCACACCTAAGGTTAGGCAAATTTGACCAACTTAAGTGTGTGTTTGGTTCAAGCCACATCTTAGGCAAGCCACATTATGGTCCCACATCACATACACACAACAAGTGTAGCAAGATTCTCTTAGGCTTGCCAACTTGTGGCTCTCATTTTAAAGAACTAACTTTAGGCAAGTTTGGCAACATTTTATGGCAAAGTGTAGCACTCCTAAACCTAGAACCAAACAACCCCTTAATCCTGATCGTAAAAGCAACATCGAGAACTACCCACCCATCTTCATATCTCACGATGCAGGGAAAGGGGAATATGCGCCACCAGCAAGGCATACTATATATACATGGTCCAAAAATGATTCACTTTGAGCTAGCTACGAAAAAATGAAACTACTAGGCATACGACAATAGCCTGGCCGAACAATGGACGATGTTGGATTAAACAGTGTTGTTCAGTTTGCTCCACACATCAAACGGCTTGATGTGCTGAATTGTCTGAAAATCGTCCATGGTTTATCGTCTGTGTCTGTATTTTTTGAAAGACCCAGCAAGATCGCTGGCTTCATTGATTTAGCAGATAGGAGAGTACAAAGTTGTGATCAAAACGATCAGAGAAGAAAATACAGAGGGGAGGGGTGGCCATGGAAACACCAACCCCGTCAGAGACTACTAAGCTAAATTTCTCCCAACAGATCCCCGAATGGGGACTCTAATTTCTTGGCTCCTGCTAGTCTCCATTGCTCCAAATTGCTGCTGATTTTTGCACATATGCGTTGAATACTAGGCAGCAACCCGCGAAAGGTGCAGTCATTCCTCTCCTTCCATATTTCCCACAGAATCATGATGATTGTCGATCTGATTAGCCCTCTGTTTTGCGTAGTGGTCCGGTTGATGATTTCCTGAATCCTTTGAACAGAGTTAGAGGGGCCCCTGTCCAAGGGAGCCAGCGAGCAGCAACCTGATCGCCGAGCCGCATGCAGCCATATTTCCCACGCAAAACTGTAGTCCCAAAACAAATGTGTAGACGTTTCAAGGTTGCGGAGACATAATTGACAGAAGTAGTTATTGGTCCAGCCCCTCCTCTGAAGCCGATCATTGCACCATAGTCTGTCTTGGAGTAGTAACCACATGAACATCTTGAGCTTGTTAGGATCCCACACCTTCCAGATCATCTTGTTGAGGTTGGACAGAGCGACCGGCTGGAACTGGTTGTTGTATGCAGAGCTTGTAGTGTAGCAGCCGTTTTTTGTGCCTTGCCATCTTATGAGGTCGTCTTCATCAGGCCGCAGCACGATGTTAGCATTTTGGATCATGCGCCAAATGGACAGGAACTCCAGAGCTATGGCCATTGTGTTTCCGTGTTGTAGGTCTTTGATCCATTGGTCATTCCGGAGAGATGCCTCAACGCTTCGCTTTTTCCTGCGGGCATGATTGAAGACCGTCGGGAATGAGATCGCTAAAGGAGAATCACCTATCCAGCTTGTCATTCCGAAACTAGCTTTGCGGCCGCTTCCGATCCGAACTCGCTGCCTGTGAAGATTCTTCGTTCCTTCTCCGGCCGGAGGTGCAGTGCGTCCAAGGTCTTCCGGGCTGCTCCCACGCCAGCCACTGCCATCTGAGTCGAAGGGCAGTGCTGAATTTGTTTAGATCAAGGATGCCCAGCCCACCTTGCCACACAGGGGAGCAGACTTTAGACCAGGCCACCTTGCACTTTCCACCTGTGAGCTCCTCATCCTGGGTCCATAAGAACCACCTTCTAGCCTTGTCAATCTCTCTTATGATTTTCTTGGGGACCTTGAGAACTGTCATGACAAAAGTTGGCAGAGCGGAGAGCACACTACGGACTAGAACTCTCCTACCTGCCAGGTTGAGCAGCCTCCCTTTCCAGCCCGGTGTCTGTAGCGGAGAGCACACTACGGACTAGATCTCTCTTATGATCGTCTGTGTCTGTAGCGGTGTTCAAAAAAAAAGTGCACCAACACGCGCACCTAAACTGCCAAGAACCACCACTGACAGCTAAAAAGGTTGAAAAAAATCTTCTTCGCATAGAAGGGAGGCCAAAATCTCTCAAAAAGAAGTGGGAAAAGGGTAGATTGTACTTCCTCCGTCCCATAATATAAGAGCGCTTTTACACTAACTCTTATATTATGGGTCGAAGGAAGTATGTCGGAGCGGCGGCTTCAGGCCGTGTTGTGGGCTGTCGTCTCTGACTTCTTGGGCGGCAGAGTTGTCGACTCGTCTAGTATGCGGCCTCGGGGCCAGTGTGTGTGCTGGAGTGGTGGATGTGGATCGTGTGTTGGAATGTGAACTCTGGTTGCTTGGGCGGCAAAGTCGCCGGCTCGCATGGAGTGCAGCCTCATAAACCGGTCAATTCTCTTCTTCTATATGAGAAGGCAAAGCTGGTGCCTGTTGCTATATTTTTTTGGCATTTGTTCAACAGTCCATCATAACTAGTTTTATTGACATGAAACCATAATTACATCTTTGATGGCTCCATATTTTACGCATTTTCACATCTCTTTTGTTGCACATTATCTTCGTATACCAAGTTCTATCATGTCCCATTGAGCCAATTATATGTCCATATGCATGGTTTCCAGTTTTTTTTTATCATTTTCACTACAAGCATTACATATCTTTATTCTTAGTTAGTTTTTATTCATTTTCTTTGTCTTTGTGTGACTTGTAGGTGATGCGGACTTTCCATGCACTTAGCATGATCAAAGGAGTACAAACGATGGACATCGAGGCCCCCGACTTGGTCATTTCAGACAGTGAAAAATCCATTTTCGTAAAGTGCTCCAAATCAAGATCTAAAACCCGAAATGAATCGGCGTCAAATTCCGAGTTCATATGAAAAAAAAAATGAAAACCCTTTTACTAGAAGGGGATAGAGCCCAAGATGGCCCACTCAATGACCGCATACGTTCGTACACGCACTCGTATGAGCCCGGATTTCGTCCCCGTTTGCGCCGACGAATTCCTTGTCCTTTAAGACATGTTTTGGGAGAAAATAAGGCTCACCTAGAGCCCTTGGATCAAAAGGAGAGATGCTACATCAACGAAGGAGGCATAGCGACAACTTTTATATATACACCATCAATCCTAGCCGCCGCAACCATCCATCCTTCCTTCATCATCAAGCCATCTCACATGCACGTCCAGCCGCCGCCATCACCAAGTAGGCAAGAACACACACCATGGTAACCTTGAAGGAGACCGGACAGGAGCCACCGCCGGTGGGGCGCGACCATCGGCCACCACCACTACCATTATCATCCACCACGCCGCCATCATCATTCCTTCTTTCTCCTCCATCATGGTCTCCGTGATGGGTTGTAACTGCTGGGAAACGTAGTAGAAAACAAAATTTTTGCAACTACACACACCCAAGATCAATATGAAGATGCATTACGGGTTGGGATCATGACCGTTACCGTCACCGAGTTGCAGCGGAAGAAGAGTGTGTCAGTGTAGATCATACTTGGAGTCTCTCGAAACATCGATGAACGATCCCGTGAACCGCCCACGAACAGTCCCTCGAACCGAAGACCAAAAGCACAACCTCTCTACTTAGTTGTAAGGGTGCATCCTTCACGACCCGGCAGCGCTTCGCCGTTTAGAGCTAATCATTGTCGAAGAATTGAAGTGGGAAGATTATAACCAAACTGGGCTTCTAATTATGAGATTAGAACATAATGGCATATTTTTTATCACGCCTATCCTGAATGAGAAGAATCAGATCAGTTTTGAACAGAGTAAGAGTGATTTGCTAATCTAAATTGCATATCCAATTCATGATACTCTTGCAAAATGGGATTATCAATACATGTACATGTACGAGAAGAGGATTTGTAGCACCTGGGTGCTCCACGCCCCTATAAATATTTGTTAAAAAAAATACAGGATTTTCTTTTTAAAAAATTAGGATTTTGGGATATGAAACCTGGTTGACCATTCAACTTTCGTGAAAAAATACCAGGAAACATATCTGTAGCAAAAGGACAAAAATTCCGATGTACATAAAAAGACTGTTCTGATGGATTTAGTTCGGCCTATGTTTTCTTCTTCCCGGGTACATTTCATGATATTTTTCTATGAAACTTCATACGGTAGTGAGGACCCAAGTTTGAGATGCCAAGATTTCAGACTTTTTTGAATTTTCCCAGCACTTATTAATTTAATCTGCCATGTGCTCGAGTAGTACCTTTTCTTTTCTGGTTGCAGTTTGAGTAGTACCCCATTTTTTTCTTGAGAACAGGAATTTGAGTAAACAACTGGCACAAAGCTGTTGTTACGGCTCTCAAAACCCAACTTTTTTTCTTTTTGAGCTAACTCAAAGCCCAAGTTTGTCTATCCTTTGCTGAGGCCCAGATACAGCAAACGCCAGCCCACTGATCCAACGTACGACGACAGCGCTCCTCACGCCCCCGCGGCTGCGACTGCTGCTGCGTTCTCGGTTTTTAGTCCCACCTCGCCCGAGGAAGGGCATCGAGCGGGAGCGCTCGCTATAAGAAGATGACCAGGTGCACCCTTTCTCCATACTTACCTGGACGGGGTCGACGAGCGATCAAGAAGGCTCGTGGCCTAGGTTAGTGGCCCACATTGCACTTGGTGGGTGCGCTGGCCTATCATCTCCCCAAGTGGGAGAGTGAACGTCATAATTTGTGGTAGAGGGGGTACGCGTTCGCGCGGCCCCTGCCAGTACTATAAAATTAAATTTTGGTCCCTGTCTTGCTCTCTGCTCCAACAGATCAAACCGTTCTTGTTAAATTTTCTTTCTGGTCCCTGTCCTGTCCAGTGATGCGCTGCAATTTGTAACATGGGCCATATTGCACATTTTATCGGGTACATGTATTTAAATTCATTAGAAATAACAAAATATAATGTAAAATCTGGCATTTTTTTCGTATCGTAATATAATAGTACTCCCTCCGTTCCCAAATAATTGTCTTTCTAGCCATCTCAAATGGACTATAACATACGGATGTATGTAGACATGTTTTAAAGTATAGATTCACTCATTTTGCTCCGTATGTAGTCACTTGTTAAAATCTCTAGAAAGACAATTATTTGTGAACGGAGGGAGTATATGCGTTAGGCTCAACGTGCCAAGCTAAGCCTGAAGCACGGCCATGGCGACGAGTGTCTGCCTCCCCCGGCCACTCGCAACCGGCGCGCGCGCCTCCATCTCTGTCCCCGCCCGCCCCCGCCGCCTACCACGCCCACAGCGCAGACCCCACCGTCTCGGCGGCGCCGCCGCGGGGATGGACGCCCTCCACGTCTCGTCGCGGGACGCGGAGCCGCTCCTCCGCCCCGTGTCGGCCGCCGCCGCCGCCACTGCGCACCGTCGGCTCCGCGTACGGCGCACGACCCCAGTCCTCGCCGCCCCAAATATAGCAAATCCCCGTGCCTTCTATTCCGGGGCGAAATTTGGGCGCGGCGGTCTTTTGACGACATGGGCGGTGATGTGCAGGTGCGGACGCACGCGCAGGGCGCCGACGAGTCGGTAAAGGACGCCGGTGATGGCGCGGCGGCGGGGCCGGACGGCTACTC
Organism: Aegilops longissima; assembly: GCA_021605205.1. NCBI lineage: Eukaryota > Viridiplantae > Streptophyta > Magnoliopsida > Poales > Poaceae > Aegilops > Aegilops longissima. The sequence goes on along the minus strand of CM038680.1, from coordinate 688,136,519 downwards.
GCTGGCGGCCGTCATCCTCCCGTGAGCTAATATCCCTCGCCCCCCATCCTTTAGTGGCATTTGGGGATAAATGCATTTCTAGCTCTAATCAAGCGTTCCAGATCGCGCAAAACACCCCCGCAAAAAAAAAAAAAAAAGAGATCGCGCAAAACAACCATTTGGGGGAAGAATCGAACCTACTGCTTCTGTGCATCATGGATACATTGCTTAGTAGTTTTGCTTTGTCCGCCCTGTTGAATTAGGGCTGCAGCTTAACGTGGAATTAGCAACGATGTAGTGCATTGTAAGAAATGTGCAACCTGATTTAACATTGTCTTATGCTATGTTATGCTGCCTAGATACTAGACTGTCAGGAATTTTGTTCACGCCAAACCGTGATCCTTGTGCAGTTGCGTCTAAAGTGGTCATACAAATGCGTCTTATAGTTAGGGATATGTTAGATTTGCATACTGGTTCGACTACAGACAATTGTTGCATCTGGGTTTGGTCCAGTGTTACTTGTCGTTGCAGTTCTGTTTGGTTTATCAATTGGAAGATACAATATATATAGGGTCGGCACGAAAGTATGTCGAGCTTTTAGTACTAATGAGCCAATGTTTGGAACCTAGGTTTGTGTTCCCTGCATTGGGTGGCCTCCTTTTCGGTTATGACATCGGCGCAACTTCTGGAGCGACCATATCTGTGCACGTGAGTCCCAATTTGATTGTTCCACTATTTCCTGTAGTTGATGTTCGCCCTCACATGGTTTCCTCCTCATTCTTCAGTCTGCTGAGCTCAGTGGCACCACCTGGTTCAACCTCTCTTCTCTGCAGCTAGGGCTTGTGGTAAGCCTTTTGGGAGATCCCTGTGTTTTATAAGCTTACGCCCCACATTCCTAATCATTAATCAAGGACATTGTTTTTACCATGTAGTCAGGAAAACTGTTGTGCTTTAATGAGCTTTATTGTCATGTTATTTAGGCCAGTGGTTCACTTTATGGTGCTCTTGGTGGGTCCATTCTTGCATACCGCATTGCAGATTTTCTAGGTGATTTGAAACGACAGTGTGCTTCAGTATTCCTTATTATGTATTCTTTAAAGATGAAACGAAATAACTGCTACTACCCATCTTGTTGCAGGAAGAAGAATAGAGTTGATGACAGCAGCTGCATTATATATTTCTGGTGCTTTGACCACTGGATTAGCTCCTAATTTTGTAGTCCTGATCATAGGTCGTCTCCTTTATGGCGTTGGCATTGGTTTGGTGAGTAGCTGCAAGCACAAGTATTTCTATCAAACACCCTTTTTACCACCCCAAAACTCCCCAAAAGGGGAAACTGGGAGGAACACGAGTCAAAGGAACATATTTATGATCAACTAAAGGCTTGAATGGATAGAAGTGTCTGTTTGTGTTCTCTAACTTTCAGTCATGCCACTGAACTAACATGATGCTCTGTTCCAGGCAATGCATGGTGCTCCCCTTTATATTGCAGAGACTTGTCCTTCACAAATACGTGGAACATTGATATCTTTTAAGGAGCTGTTTATTGTAGGAGGAATACTGGTAACTATCTTGTCATATAGTATTTGCCTAAACACACTATATTCTCATACAATAAAATGCATGATCTGATGCCGGCTGACCATTTATTATTTTAACAATTTACAGTTTGGATACCTCGTAGGGAGCTACGAAATCGATGCTGTAGGAGGATGGCGGTACATGTTTGGTTTTAGTGCTCCACTGGCTGTTATAATGGCTGTTGGTATGTGGAGTCTACCACCTTCACCTAGATGGCTACTTCTCAGGGCAGTGCAGGGAAAAGGCCCTATGGAAGACAACAAAAAGAAGGCAATGAATGCCCTGAGAAGACTGAAGGGTCCTTCAGCAAGTGACAAGGTTTTGACAGATGAGATTGAAAATAATCTTTCCTCAATTAAGGCTGCTTACGCAGATCAAGCTGAAGGAAGCATTTTTCAAGTATTCGAGGGACCAAGCTTGAAAGCCTTCACTATTGGAGGAGGGCTGGTTCTCTTCCAGCAGGTTTTTATCCTCTTCAGTCCCACTAATACGCAGCTTAACTGAATTTAAAATCTTACCACCCTTTCCACCATCCTTTTAGATTTGAAATTCTCTGCCCGGTTAAGTTAAAATTCAAATGTCCTTTGCATGTACTCCCTCTGTAAAGAAATATAAGAGTGTCTAGATCACTACTGTAGTGATCTAAACGCTCTTATATTTCTTTACGGAGGGAGTACTTTCTATTCTAAACTATTTATGTTATATAGTATTATTTTTGGCTTGGGAAGTTGAATCCATATTGGAAAATTTCCAGCATTATTTATTAACTCATTTCATCCTAATTTGGACCATTTTTTAGTAGTTTTCAAGTCAGCTAAAGTGCTAAACTTTTTTATTTGTCAGATAACAGGCCAGCCAAGTGTTCTATACTATGCAACCTCCATTCTGCAGGTACCTCAGTTTTGCTTCGAGCTGTTCAATTGGTTCGTTTGATTTAGAAATTAGAACAGATGGAAGTCAATACATCTTTTCATATTGCTGCATAGAATATCATTTGTTTATGTCCGTCTTCTGTAGACTGCTGGGTTTACAACTGCATCTGATGCTGCAAAAGTGTCAATTCTGATTGGTCTGTTCAAGGTAATACCACGGAGCTAGATCACTACTGTACTCTGCTGGGCATAAAGTGTAATAGTTGAATCTTTTTGCAGTTTGTGATGACAGGTGTCGCGGTGCTTAAAGTCGATGATCTTGGAAGACGGCCGTTAATGATAGGAGGTGTTAGTGGAATTGTGAGTAACTTTACCCTTTCCTACAACTTATTTAAGTTATATGTTTGCTACCGAAAGTGTGACCCTCATTCCTCGCCACCTATTTGAATTGATAGTCGTACCAGGCAACTAGGCATATATGCTAATTATATAAGCGATAGTATTATAAAGGGAAATCTCTAATTATGATTAGAGGCTTAAAAAACCTTTGCAACTTCAGTAATTTTCATCAGGCATCTAAACAAAAGAGTAATCCTTTTGTTTTCTTCTTCAACCTGGAAATGCAGACCGTTGCACTCTTCCTGCTAGCAGCTTACTACAAGGTTCTCAGTGGCTTCCCTTATGTTGCTGTGGGCGCTTTACTTCTTTATGTTGGATGTTACCAGGTTGGTGCTTTACTTGTGTATATGGGGTATTTATAATGAGTACCGAGTGGTACGAGAAATTAACATGCCTTGTGTTTCAGCTTTCGTTTGGTCCGATAAGCTGGCTAATGGTCTCTGAGATCTTCCCACTCCGAACAAGGGGACGGGGAATCAGCCTCGCAGTACTCACAAATTTTGGATCAAATGCGCTAGTGACACTTGCATTCCCGCCCTTGCAGGTAACGGTACTAGAATTGTTATCTCCTTGTTTATGTATCCCTTGAAGTTCCAGCCTATTCGCCTGGACAACACGTCAGAACAACCGTTTGACAGATGTATGAACAAACTGAACAGTGGCGCCAACCAATTTAACCGTATTGCTTTCTTCATGTTTACAGGGGTACCTCGGACCGGCCAATGTCTTCCTTCTTTTCGCAGCCATATCGCTGCTCGCCCTCCTGTTTGTCATCCTCAACGTCCCAGAGACCAAAGGGCTGAGCCTGGAGGAAATTGAATCCATCCTGAAGAAGTGAATGGAAATGCCTGCTGATATTCATCCTCTAGCCTCTTCCCTGTCCGCTCCGCGGATCGGATCGGAGCGCGCCACGACACCGTTAGCGCGTCTCCCTGTAAAGCTCTTCCTGCCGATTTTGCCTGTGTAGTTGATATAGCTGTACATGCATCGATCTGTAGTTGTACTGACACTCATGACCACGCTTGACGGCCTCTTTTCTGAATCAGCTGTCATTTTCTGTCGATTCCTGCAATTCTGATGTTACTGTTAACAGTGTATGTGTGTATCTATGGGAAAGCCCAGTTGCTAACTAGCTGCCACATTGAAGAGAACTTTCAGCTGAAGAGGAGCTGCCGTTTCTCGTCAGGGGAGTTTGACGCCGACGTCCGCATCGTGGCGGTGGTGAACCCTGACGTCGACCGGAACGACGCTCCGACGAACCCGTCGAACGCCTCGCTGTGCTCGAACAGCGTCATGCTGTTTCCAAGATCCTCCGGCGACGTCTCCGGCGCCGGTGCCGCGCCTTCCAGCATCTGCACCACCTGCCTCATGCTCGGCCGCCGCAACGGGTCGGGGTGCGAGCAGAGCAGCCCGAGCTTGAGGACCAGCTCCAGATCGTCCTCGTCGCACTTGCCCATCCTCGGGTCCCTAGCCTCGGTAATCTTCCCTGCCTTCCAGTGCTCCAGGACGAGCTCCACGAGCCCCGGCGACGGCGGCGAGTCCTCGGAATCGTTGTTGCTGAATACCACGGGCCTCCGGCCGCACGCCACCTCCAGCAGGAAGGCCCCGAAGGCGAAGACGTCGGAGCTCGTGGTGGCCTTGCCGGTCTTGCTCATCTCCGGCGCGATGTACCCGAGCGTGCCCACCACGCGCGTGGTCTGCGGGTCGCCGCCGTGGTCGTAGAGCCGCGCGAGGCCGAAGTCGCTGAGCTTGCCGTTCATGTCGGCGTCCAGGAGCACGTTGCCGGACTTGATGTCCCGGTGCACCACCACCTGCTCCCACCCCTCGTGCAGGTACAGCAGCCCGGCCGCCACGCCTCGCAAGATCTTTGCCCGCTGCTCCCAGCTCAGCTCCGACGATGGATGGCCGAAGAGGTGTTGGTCCAGGCTGCCGTTGGGCATGTAGTCGTAGACGAGCAACAGCTCGCCGCGCCGCCGGCAGTAGTGGAGGAGCTGCACCAGGTTGCGGTGGCGCAGCCGGCTCATGCTCACGATCTCCGACACGAACTCCTGCAGCCCCTGCCGCGACCCGTGGGACACCACCTTGACGGCGACCTCGGCGCCGGACCTCGGGAGCACGCCATGGTACACGCGGCCGAAGCCTCCGGCGCCGATGAGGTCGCGGAAGCCATTGGTGGCGCCGTGCAGGTCCTTATAGCTGATCCTGTGAGGGCCGTACTCTACCTCCCAGTCTTCTTCCTCCTCAGCGAACTGCCGGCGCCGCCGCACCACGAGCGCCGCTACGGCCGCGGAGGCCAGGAGCAGGATCACGACCACCAGGACGAGCAGCGTCATGGGGAGTAGCAGCGGCGGCATCGTTCTCTTGGATGATGATGATGATCCCGACGACGGAAGCCGCGGGAGCTTGGAGAGGTCGAGGTCCTGCGCGCGGCCGCCGCCGAGGCGAAAGCTCCAGCCGAGGACGTAGTGCGAGCTCGCGGCAGCGCCGTTGGCCGCCGAGAAGCCGACGTAGGTGTCTTCGGCCACGGCCCTCGAGAGGTTGACGTTGCATGACACGAGCGGAACGGCCGGTCTGGGCGCGCCCGCCGGCGACACCGTCACCTCGAGGCGCGCGCTGGCGCCGTCGTACTCGATCCACACTTGCAGAGGCGCGTCGCCACCGCCAGTCAGGCTGATGTTGTCGAACTTCGTTCCACCGAATCCGTCGTCGTGCCAGTACCCGGCCGGGGTCGAGTTAACAGAGCGGAGGCCGTTGACGTCGACGCCGACGTGGTTTTCGTCGGCGTCGTCGAACTCCGCGTCCATGGCGGTATCCAGCTCGACGGCGACGATCAAGCTCGTGCCGTTTCCCAGGCTGTCCGACGTGTTGAACAGGCCGAGGTACTTGCCTGCAACAGCGCCGGGGACGGCGACGGACGGCGCGAGCGCGAAGGCGATGCCGTGGCCGTGCGCGTCCGGGTATCGCGGCGCGATGGCGAGCACGAAGGTGGTGGAGAAGGAGATGGGCGCGCCGGTGGAGGCGTCCCGGAAGCGGAGGGGCGCCGGGTGGAAGCCGTGGCCGAACGCCTCCTTGGTGTCGTTGGTGAGCCGCAGGATGCCGGAGGGGGCGAGCACGGCGGCCGCGCCGGTGGTCGCCACGCTGCCGACGGCGAAGCCGGCGTACAGGAACTTGTCGGCGCAGGCGGCGTCCCGAGCGAGGAGGAGGAGGAGGAGGACCGAAATTAACGCGGCCAGCGCGATCGGCATGGCGACGACCGGCGCGAGCAATGGGAGCGATCGAGCGTGCGCGCTCCGTCGAGGCGGGGCAGGGTGGAGAAGTAGTCGTCGGCGGAAGTGGACGGCATTGGAGGGGAGCACGAGGTCAAGGGTGCCTCCGCCGAGCTGACAAGGACGGGAAGATGGAGATGGAGGCCCGCCGGAGGTGTTGGGAACGAAAGAACCAACGATCGAATTTTTTAAGTGAACGAAGTGTAGAGTAGAGAAACGTTGAAATCAATCCAAGAGGTTGTGTCAAAATACACCTTGTAACTAACAAGAGTTACTCCTATATACTCCCTCCGCTTCCATATTGTAATGCATATAGATTAAAAAAAATAAACTTTATAAACTTTGACCAAGTTTGTATAGAAAATATATATTACGGTGGCTGCCGTGAATTATTTCTCCCATGATTTTAATCTTTGTGTTCACTATCAGAAGATAACATGCAAAATGAAAAAAAAAATCTAAAAAGAAAAGTTTTAAAAATGTTGAAAGACAACACCTAGCAAGTTGCCGCATGTTGATCATGTGGGTCAAACGACCAACTTACAAAAATTAGTTAGTATTACTATCCTCAAATTTCCTATGACTAGGTATTTACCCGTGCGTTGCTATGGGGTATAAATATTCTAGTATATTAGTCCATAATTCCATATTATATGATTGTGTAAATAAAAATTCACCAAATTTTTTCATGATTTAATTTTGTAATCACTTATTTACTTGCCAAAGAAAATATAGTTTATTTGGTAAGTTAATAAAAGATGAGACAATTGAATCGGTTTTCAAGGAATGTTCGTCAGGAAAAATATGAAATGTTGGACGAAGCACTCTGCCTGGCAGGAAAATGAACATTATTCTTTTTTTTTAATTTATAAATAATAGGACAATATCCGTGTGTTGTAACGAGATATAAATTCTAGTATGTTAGCTTGTGATTTACCCACCCATATTAATACGATTGCGTGAATAAATGTTTATCAAATCCTCCCCGTGATTTGACTTATGTTTTGATGAGAAGTTTGGTAAGTAAATTAACATGGAATCAGTTCACAAGTTATGTAAATTATGGTGATTGATTATCATACGGGAAATGTTGGACGAAGTGGTGTTGGGAAGAAAGGTGAAACGAGAACCTTGCGTTCTTTTTAAGTAGTCTATAGAGATTTTTAATTTAATAGGACAATGCGTGTGTGTTGAAACAGGATATAAATATTCTAGTACGTTATCGTGATTTATTTATCTAAATAAATGTGATTGTGTAAATAAATGTTTATCAAATCCTGCTCGTGATTTCCCTTATGTTTTGATGTGAATTTTGGTAAGTAAAATAAAGTGAAATTGATTCGGAAGGTAAGTAAATTAAGTTGATTGATTATCATATGGGGAAGGTTTGACGAAGAGGTGGGGGGAAGAAAGGTGAAACGGAAACCCAGTAGAGATATAGATAATGCTTTGAATTGGTGTCACTCACACATAATTGGATCTAAAAGACAATGACCAAAGAGAGCTGTTAGAAGCGGAAAAAATGGGAAGTATTAGAAAGCCAGGAGAAAGGCAGAAGATTGCTTGAAATGACCTATGCCCTATTGAAAGATCGTGGATGTCGCCTAGAGGGGGAGGGGGGGAGGGGGTGAATAGGCGCTTTAAAATAATTACGGTTGAGGCTTGAACAAATACGGAATAAACCTAGCGGTTAATTTGTCAAGCACAAAACCTACAACAACTAGGCTCACCTATGTGCACCAACAACTTATGCTAATCAAGAAAAACTACTTAGGTGATAGCAAGATATATGACAAGAAACAATATGGCTAAGTAAAGTGCATAAGTAAAGGGCTCGGATAAGAGATAACCGAGGCACGCGGAGATGACGATGTATCCCGAAGTTCACACCCTTGCGGATGCTAATCTCCGTTTGGAGCGGTGTGGAGGCACAATGCTCCCCAAGAAGCCACCGTAATCTCCTCACGCCCTCGCACAATGCAAGATGCCGTGATTCCACTAAGGGACCCTTGAGGGCGGTCACCGAACCCGTACGAATGGCAACCCTTGGGGGCGGTCACCGAACCCGTACACTTTGGCAACCCTTGGGGGCGGTCACCGGAACCCGTCAAATTGCTCGGGGCGATCTCCACAACCTAATTGGAGACCCCGACGCTTGCCCGGAGCTTTACACCACAATGATTGAGCTCCGAACACCACCAACCGACTAGGGCGCCCAAGCACCCAAGAGGAACAAGCTCAAGGGCACCAAGCACCCAAGAGTAATAAGCTTCTCAACTTGTAACTTCCACGTATCACGTGGAGAACTCAAACCGATGCACCAAATGCAATGGCAAGAGCACACGGAGTGCCCAAGTCCTCCTCTCTCAAATCCCACCGAAGTAACTAATGCTAGGGAAGAAAATGAGAGGAAGAACAAGAAGAACACGAAGAACTCCAAGATCTAGATCCAAGGGGTTCCCCTCACTAAGAGGAGAAAGTGATTGGTGGAAACGTGGATCTAGATCTCCTCTCTCTTTTCCCTCAAGAACTAGCAAGAATCATTGGAGGGATTGAGAGTTAGCAAGCTCGAAGAAGGTCAACAATGGGGGAAGAACACGAGCTCAAAAAGATTGGATCTCAAGGGGGAAGAAGACCCCCTTTTATAGGTGGGGAGAAAAACCAACCGTTATCCCTCACTCAGCCGCGACGACGCGGTACTATCAAGACGGAGCTGCGGTACTACCATGTCGGCAGCGGTACTATCGCTGCAGGTCGCGGTACTACCGCAAGTGCAGCATCGCCGATGAAGGCTGTTGCATTGCAGGCAACGAACGGTAGAACCGCCGAGCGGTACTATCGCGCGCCTCACGGTACTACCGTAAGGCAGGCAACACTAGTCATAGAGAAAGCACGGAAGTAAAAATTACTTCGCACCTACTTCCGCCGAGGGAGGACTGCGCAAAAATCCGCGCGGTACTCAAGACACGAAGAGCGGTATTATCAGCGTATGGCGCGGATGTAAAATTACATCCGCCTACTTCGCTCATGCCGCTAAGCTGGCGAGCCACGGTACTACGGCGCCGCGGCACGGTACTACAGCACAGAGGGCACGGATGTAAAAAATTACATCCGCCCCTACTACCGCTCGAGTAGCTGCTCCTAGCCTGAGGCCACGGTACTACCGCTCCCACAGAGCGGTACTACCGTGAGCACCTGCAGTACTACCGCGGTGGACTGCGGTACTACCGCAAGGGCCTGCGGTACTACCGCTCCGGAGAGCAGTACTACCGCATGCCCCAGATTAGCAACACTAGGAGTCCTTCATTTTGCAGAGAAGACAACAGAGGAAAACAATAAAACCAGAACTGCCATAACTTCTACAAATGAGCTCCGAATTGAGCAAACTCAAGCTTGTTTGAAACAGGACAACGAGTAGCATCAAAACAGCGACTGGTTATAGTAAGAAGAGGCAGAAGAGGTATGCCTAACAAACAAAGGAGTGAAACCTCCAACAGAGAAGAAACGGCATATCCTCCAACATCGAAAACATCATAGAAGATGCAAGTGAACTCCGTTTTCGATGAGCTCGAGCTTGTCATAAAATTAACCATAAGCTCCAAATCTCACAAGGAGAAGAACCAAACAAGAACCAAAATAGATGATGCAAGGATGCAATGGTTTGAGCTCTCTACGAATGATACGATCAAGCTACTCATCGAGAGCCCCCCTTGATAGTACGGCAATCGATCCTATAACCCGGTATCCCAACTACCATCATGAGACCGGTAAAATAGAAAACCTATCAAGGGCAAACCTTTGCCTTGCACATGGTCCACTTGAGCTAGACGATGACGATCTTGACTCCCTCAAGTTGGACCACCTTTCTTGATTGCGTTGGCTCGATGAAGACTAGTTGATTGCTCCCCCATACTCCACTATGGGTGAGCCACTCTTCCGCTTATCTTCAGAAGTCCATTGTCACCACAATGGACGGCAAGCTTCAAGCACTTGATCTCTTCGTGATGCATCACTTGAACTTGCACACCGCAACCTAACCCCACAAAGAACTCTCATGAAGACCATGGGTTAGTACACAAAGCGTAATGGACAATGCTTACCATACCATGGGATCACTTGATCCCTCTGTACATCTTGTACGCTTTGTGTGTTGATCAACTTGATTCATTCTTGACTTAGTCTTGATCAACCTTGATTCTTTCCAACTCTCTTCATTTGGATGATGTCTTGAAGGTAAACATGAATGATCACACAATCTTCTTCTTCAAGACATGCTTGCAATAAGCTCAACACTCACATGACCAATCTTTGGATAATTCCTTAATAGCACCTTGGTCAACACATAAACTCCTTGAAACCAATACATGGACTTCAAGAAATGCCTATGGACAAATCCTTCAAATATAACTCAATGCAACCATTAGTCCATAGATATAGTCATCAATTGCCAAAACCAAACATGGGGGCACCGCATGTTCTTTCACCTATCCCATAAAGCATAGACGCAAATCGCTTTTTATCACCGAGAAGTATCCATCGGACACACTTTTTTCGCTTTCAAATTGGGTTGTATTTCCAAGAGCAGCGAACTCTTGGAGGCACGCTCTCTTTCTCTCTCAGGATGAACATTAAATTCAGAAACTATGTCAAAATGTTTCTCTCTAAAAAAAAGTAAACATAAAAATGTGACGAGTCATCTGGCTGTTATTACTCCCCCGAACATAAAAAGTTCGGAAGTATTCATGAAGGGAAGTGGACAATATTCAAGGTGAGGTTGCTCCACAAGCTGACAAAGACGGGGGAGATGGAGATCAAGGTTGGAGGCGCTGCCAACGAATGAATCAACAATCTATTTCTTTTGCGGAAGAATCTATTTTTGTTTTGACCAAGAAGGAAATCATTTCAAGAGATCAATTCAAGAGTTTTCAATCAATGGGATTTTTCTTCGAGATAGCGAAAACCCTTATAACTAAGAAAAGCCATGCTGAATTTATGCAATGGCCTATGCACCAAACGACCAACATATGGACATTCTTTAAGATTAGAATTCTCAAATTAAATTCTCATAAGTTACACAATTTAAGTGCCCAGTCTATTGCAAATGCAGATCTTTTTAGGATTTCTCTTAACCATGAATTCTTGAATTTGTCCCTACATTGGTTGTCATGTATTTCATGACATTATTTGATGTAGTAAGTGATTTGGGGGGTACATTTTTACGGTGTGACTATTTTTTATTGGAGGAATATATTTCCATTAAAATTACTCCCTCCGTCCTATAATGTAAGACGTTTTTCCATACTACATTAGTATGAAAAAACGTCTTACATTATGGAACAGAGGGAGTAGTTACTAACGATTTATCGTCCAAACTATTTTTTTTACAGTCTCTAGATCATAGGAAGAGAGCGGAGAATCAACAACTAACTATACGTGGTGGACACCCTACACAAACTACTACTCCCTTAGTTCCTAAATATAAGTCCTTTTAGAGATTTCAATAAGAAACTACATACAGAGCAAATGAGTGAATCTACATTCTAAACTACGTCTACATACATCCGTATGTAGTCTATAATAAAATATCTAGAAAGACTTATACTCCCTCCGTGCGGAAATACTTGTCATCAAAATGAATAAAAAGGGGATGTATCTAGATGTATATTAGTTCTAAATACAACCCCTCTTATCCATTTTGATGACAAGTATTTTCGGACGGAGGGAGTATTTAGAAATGGAAGGAGTATCTCTCTTCTGTCATCAATTTGGCCAACAAAATTTGAGTTATATGCTAATAAATTTATACCATTGAATTTTATTCGATTATAGTTCTAATGCAGTAGTTGTATATTCTTATTTGCTACTCCCTCCGTTCTAAAATATTTGTCTTTCTAGAGGTTTCAAATGGTGACTACATACGGAACAAAATGAGTGAATCTACACTCTAAAATATGTCTATATACATCCGTATATGGTGACCATTTGAAATCTCTAGAAAGACAAATATTTAGGAACGGAGGGAGTATATAGTTGGGGCATTTCGTTGGCCAAATCGATGACCAAGAGATATACTCACGCATTACCTTTTTTTTAAAATGTTCAAACTAGTGTACTGGTTAGTGCATGCCATTGTGTGGCCAAAGAAGTCCTTTTCTTCTTCTCTGGCAGTTAGCATTGTGGAATTACCCGCAAAAAAAAAAAAAAGCATTGTGGAATCGTCGCGGATCTCCTAGGCCAGGTGTAATCAGCCCTGATACACCACACGTACGCGGACGAAATACGGGCTAGGTACATCGGGTGGATCGTCTCGACGGGAACAGGTACAAGCGCCAAATACTGCGACGACACACCTGCTTATTTTAAACGTTGATTAACGCAATAATTGTGGTGCCTATGTATATGCATGTCTCGTTTTCACTTAGACGACTTCACTGACTTGTAACAGTATAATATACTCCCTCCGTTCAAAATACTTGTCGAAGGAAGGGATAAAATTGGATGTATTTATAACTAAAATACATTAGATTCATCCATTTCTCCGACAAGTATTTCCAGACGAAGGGAGTACTATACTGTATATATGGAGTCATTTTCGTATATGTGTTATTGTCTAGGTCAAGTTAAGCAAGTCTAGGGCTAAACGCGTCCTGCTCCAGTTAGATCTTTACCCACGGCTTCATTTTGACTGTCAGATAGCAGCAAAACGGTTTTCTAAGTGGATGATGCTAGGATTTTTCTTGACCTTTAGATCTTTATCCAAGGGCCTGGATTCATACTGCATCCCTCCCTGCTGCGCTGGCGCCGCTACCTTCGTCTTCTCGGGTCTGGGAGGATTATGAGGACGAAGAAAGACGAAGCATTGTCTTCTTACAGTATATGTGAAGTATACTCCTTGTTAGATGATCTTATTTTTCTTCAAATTAGTGGCAACAAAGAGCTAAATGATTTTAGAAAAAGAATGTCGTCGCATTCACGGCGCTTTTCCTACATGGTAGTGCTGAAACGTTACATTAAGCTTGTGCTCTCTACGACGACATGGCAAGGTAGAGTTTAAGTTTTTGTTCTTTTTTCCTTTCGTTTGAGCTATCACGGCGGTTTTTTTTCCCGCAAAAAAAAAGGAACTCCACTTAATGTTGAACTCATTACTGAAAGGGCATGAGGTTCCTCTCCATGTTCAGCTCCGATCAAACGGGTACTCCACTGATTTTCAGGTGTTCCTCTGCTTTGGTAGCTCGGTGGCTTCGACCAGATTCCTGCTGCAGGACGATCTCAACATGACGCCCGGTTCAGGCCAAACACTAGGATGAGAGAGTCGTGATTTTTTTTTTGAAGTGCAGTGAGAATGATGTGAACTTAAAATATTGTGTTGCATGCTACCAATATTTTTCTATTGCATGTTCATCCCTGAATCCCGACAACAACAAGCAAATAGTGACTATCATGGATTTCACAATCATAATATAGATTTACGTTTTTCTCCATGGTGTATTATGACATCATCTCTAATCTACTCCCTCCGTTCCTAAATAATTGTCTTTCTAGAAATTTCAACAAGTGACTACATACGGAGCAAAATGAGTGAATCTACACTCCAAAACATGTCTACATACATCCGCATGTTGTAGTCCATTTGAGATGGCTAGAAAGACAATTATTTGGGAACGGAGGGAGTAAGTTACATTTTCGGTGTTTGTCTTTGTAGTTACTTTGATATGCAATATATGCTGGTATAAGTACTTCTTTAAGACTTTGACTCTAGTTAGCTCCATGTACCTAGTTCGCACTAGGGCCTACACCTACAAAATGCCAGGGTCGGCCATGGGCTCGACACCTTGTGAATGAAGAAGTCCTGGCCAATATCGGCAAACGCATCGCCCATGCCCTGCAACACAAGCTATGGAACTAGAAAAAACATATTGACTTGAAGTCGGCATCCTCGTTCATGCGACACTTCATCACCATGAGTGCGGCGGCATCCAAGTTCGAGTAGCCAAACGACAGGATGACGGAAGTAGTTTTTTGTCCATATGTCCAAAAAGACAACTGTTGAACCAGAAGGGCAAGAGCCTCACCAGAATTTCCACATCTTCCACCTCCATGACAGTTGATGCCAACGCAAGGGTGTCAACCACGATGGTGGCTTTGTTGGGTCACCTGCACACATTAGTAAAGCTTGTAAGAAGGGCGGAGGGGGGGGGCTGCCCCCCCCACGTGTCACAACACTATATTTATTAATTATTTGTTTACGTTGGAGAGCATGCATGTTATAATCATCAATTGTATCATATAATCACGTATACATGATGTATTATGACATAATTTTATAATTAAAATTACATTTTGGATGTTTATGCCTTTATAATTAATGACTTTTGTGATATGCAATATATACCAGTGTAGGTACTTATTTGACTCTAATTAGGTCCACCCAGTTAGCACTAGGACATCCAAATGACAAGTCCGGTCTTGCATTTGACGCCTAGTGAATGAAGAATTCTAACATGCCTGTATAGGCAAACGTGTTGTTTGCGCTCTGCAAGCTGTGGAACTAGCAAAAACACAGTTGACTTGAGCTTGTTCACGATGACAACCATTGAGAGGATGTTGAGGACTAGTCCAATGTCCATGCATTGGAACGGGGAGAGGCCATCATCTCATGCTCACGTTAAAGATCTATGAATTCTTAGGCACCACATGGGCATCCACACAATTCATTTTTGACCCAAACCATCACGCATGGCCCTTTCGTATATAAATTGTTAAAGGTCAAAATAAGTTGGAGTACCCGGCACAACGGACGGCACACCTGGACCAGGAACACTATCGTCCAAATCCCCCTTACCACATCGTCCTGTGCCTAGGATAACATTTGAACCCACCACCTTCTTCTTCTTCTTCTTTTGAACCACACACATTTATTAATCAATAAAACAGAGCATAACTACAAACATACATATAGACACATGAAGTTGCGCACAAACGTTGCATAAATGGTGGTTGTCGGAATTGTAACATTTTTATAAGTGGTCCATATATTCTTCGAAGACTATGCTCATCATTAAATAAAAAACTTGATTTCCTTCTTTGGGGGGGGGGATAAAATAAAATACCGGTGTGCACATGGTTCCACACACACCATAATAAATTGTAAAATATAAAAATAGCAAAACAAATCAAGCGATTCCAATTTTTTAGGCTATCAAACTCAGTCGACTATTTTACCCATATGTGAAGTTTCGTGAAGAAATGACACATGTGATATTCTTATCATAGAAAAAAAAATCAACCTCCAAATTACTTTCTAACACGGTCTTTTTTATACCATTGTTTTTTTTTGGTTTTTGCCGAGAATACTATGGATGCCATTTCTCTCTAAAACTTCACACGTGAGTAGAACACTCAACCATGTATCTTACAAAAAATATTGAGAACTGATTGATTTTCTAGCATTTTTAGATTTTACTATTCAAAGTAGGTGTGTGTGGAACCATGTTCCAGAAGTCCGTGTCCGAAAGAAAAACAAAAGAAAGACTTAACATATGTGGCCCATGGATAAATGTACATCTAAACATGGGTCTATATGAAGGGAGTTCCTACATGGCGACCTGTGCGCCCGATGAAGCGGAAATGCGCACCCCCGCGCCCCACTCTCCTGTTGGGCCGGCCAATCTGCAGGACGGGAGGCCCCCTATTATTTCTTTCTTTTCTGTTTTTATTTCCTTTTAAAATAATTCAGGATTTCAGAAAAGTTCCAACTTTCTAAATAATTGCGGATTTTGAAAAGAATATACAAGAAATCATAAAATGATCATGAAATCAGAAAATAATGTTCATGATTTTGAAAAATTGTTCGAGAAATCTTAAAATGTTCGCACATTGAAAAAATGCTGATGATTTAAAAAATCATATACACAAATAATATTCACAATTTTTAAAATGTTTGTATATTCAAAAAATGTTCATGAATTAGATTTTTTCCTGAATTCATATAATGTTCGTGAATTTCTTTTAAAATTTTGATTTTTTGGTGAATTTCTATAATTTGTACCCTAAAATTTAAAAACTTTATTGGTTCAAAACATATTCATGCATTAAAAAAACTGTTCACATGACAAAAAATGTTCGTGAAATTGTTCCCAAAATTCAAAAATTGTTTGCCTATTCAAACAATGTTCACGAGTTTCAAAATAACGTTCACAATTTAGGAAAATGTTCCTAAATTTTTGAAAAATGTTAATTATTTTAGAAAATGTTCGCGATTGTTTTTAAGAAATTCATGATTTCAAGAAATGTTCAAGAAAAAGAGTTCAGGATTTCAAAGAATGGTCAGAACTTCAAATGTTCTTTTTCAAAAATTTGATAGATGCTCATCCACTGGTGCATATAGGCTAAAAAAGAACATAATAACACCACCAAAAACTGGACCATGCCTTGCCGGACATCCACCGCTCAGCCTTGCCGAATGCCCGTCTTGGACTACACCGCAGTCACCCTAGATTCGTCCACAACCAGGTATTCTCCGCCCGCTTCTGACGCCGTCCATGGTAGACACCACATCCGACAATTATTTGGCCAAATGCCAATGAGAATTTACCTTTTTTTACTTTGAAGCAAGCACGATGGCGGCGTACTGGATGATGGAGAATGAGTTGTTGTATGATGCTTGGTTGGTCAGAGGTGCGGACTTTGTAGGCATGAAGCAAGGGGGCACGATGTTTTTGCAAAATGTGCATTCTTGGTTTCACGACCAAAAGCACTTTGCACCCTACAAATTGCACATGATCGATGAACACAATGTGAAGTTGCTAGCCCATCTGCAGTACACCATCTCAAACTTCGCCATGAAGTACAACAGTGTGATCACATGGATGGAAAGAGGGTGGCCACTGACGCGTCAATCATGGAGATCGTAAGTTTTTTTCTCTTGTTGCTCTACATGTTGGTCAATATATTGATTTACTCTACGGAGGGCAGGCCATTCATGTTGACGATCACCTTATTGTATAGCATGGATGCGCGGTCGTGCTGTATCAAACAATAGAGGGCAGGCCATTCTTGTTGACACATTGTTGGATGAAGTTCAAGGGGCACAGTGTGCGGATGGACAACACTTTGTGCCCTACAACTTTTTGAATAACCGGTTATGTTGACTATAATATTTATATTTGAACTATTGTTGCACTAGAATGTTTGCATGCTATTTATGGCTGAATTATCCTTTTTTCTGTAATTCTTTTGAGTGCTCCGGACATAGAAAAAATTAAGAGGACCTTCGGTGCACAGAGTTGGATGCCCGACTCCCATATCCGTATCTGTATTTGTATCCAGACGCGTACGCAGACATGTAGTTTGTCCGATTTAAAGTACACAGTTGGAGATGACCTTATTACAAGCTCTAGGGACCATGCAAAAAAAAAAAAAAAACAAGCTCTAGGGCGAAAGGAAATATTTAAAGTTCCAAAAGTCAAGCAACTGTGAATCCGAGGAACCAAAGTGCTGTCAAAAAAAAAAGAGTCAAGAACGATGTTCCGTTCACGAGTCGCAGTGGCGTACGTGACCGACACCGACTCAACCACGTAGGATCAGCCGGCCGAGTCGGCCTGGCCCTTGCCTCGTTGGAACTACGGAGTATATATGTATGCCAATGCTTGACTACCTAGTTACGTACTTAGTTAGGGTGGAGTTGATCCCTGTCCGTTTTTGATCTCCTGAGCGATCAATGGCAGTCGTGGAAACTGGGGAAGTCGTCAAGGCGACAGCTCTAGCAATCACCACATCGTCAGCCGAAGACATGAAGAGCGACGGCACCCAAGAGCTGCAATCGTCGCCGGCAAACGTCTCCCTGGACCTGGAGGAGGAGGACGACGACGAGCTCTTGATCCGCAGCTTGGAGTACGACCTGTCGATGCGGCTCATCGTGGCGCACCAGATCCAGAAGCTCAAGCTGGACATGAAGAAGGACATCGACATCCACAGGTCCCTCCTCCGCGACAACAACGGCGAGAGCGACAGGCTGCGGCGCAGTGTGCTGGCCAGCCTGAGGGCCAGAGAGTCGGAGCCCGACGACGACGACGACGGCACCGCAGAGGCCGAGGTGGACGGGTCCGAGGACGAGGAGGAGGACGACGACGGCACCGCAGAGGCCGACGTGGACGGGTCCGAGGACGAGGAGGAGCACCAGTCCGTCTTCCTGAGGGAGTTTAGGGACCTGTACGCCAAGGCCAGCGACGTGGACCGTCGCTTCGAGGAGTTCGACGGGATCATGTGGGCGCACTACGACCCCGACCTGGAGGACAACGAGGCGCGCAAGGCCACCGTGGCGCGGCTGTGGCGCCGCCTGGAGAAGGAGCTCGACGACCGAGCAGAGGCCGTCGTCTCCGGCGCGTTCTACTACTCGTTTGCACCGCTCACGCCGAGGCGCCAATCGCTTGGCTGATCACTTCCTCTTACAGTCAACAAATTGGCATGTCATGTAGGGGATTAGCTATCATCTTATCTTACGCACTAAAGATTGTGAAATTAGGTCACAAGAGACTGTAATGATCTGTTTATATTTTCTTCAAATTAGTGGCAACAAAGAGCTAAATGATTTTAGAAAAAGAATGTCGTCGCATTCACGGCGCTTTTCCTACGTGGTGGTGCTGAAACGTCACATTAGCTATCACATGAGCTTGTGCTCTTTACGACGACATTGCAAGGCAGAGTTTAAGTTTTTGTTCTTTTTTCATTTCGTTTGAGCTATCACGGCGTTTTTTTTCCGCAAAAAAAGGGAACTCCACTTAATGTTGAGCTCATTACTGAAAGGGCATGAGGTTCCTCTCCATGTTCAGCTCCAATCAGACGGGTACTTCACTGATTTTCAGGTGTTCCTCTGCTTTGGTAGCTCGGTGGCTTCGACCAGATTCCTGCTGCAGGACGACCTCAACATGACGCCCGGTTCAAGCAAAACACTAGGATGAGAGAGTCGTGATTTTTTTTTGAAGTGCCGGTGAAAATGATGTGAACTTAAAATATTGCGCTGCATGCTACCAATATTTTTCTCCTGCATGTTCATCCCTGAATCCCGACAACAACAAGCAAATAGTGACTATCATGGATTTCACAATCATAATATAGATTTACGTTTTTCTCCATGGTGTATTATAACATCATCTCTAATCTAAGTTACATTTTCGGTGTTTGTCTTTGTAGTTACTTTGGTATGCAATATATGCCGGTATAAGTACTTCTTTAAGACTTTGACTCTAGTTAGCTCCATGTACCTAGTTCGCACTAGAGCCTAAACCTACAAAATGCCAGGGTCAGCCTTGGGCTCGGCACCTTGTAAGTTAAGAAGTCCTGGCCAATATCGGCAAACATGTCGCCCATGCCCTGCAACACAAGCTATGGAACTAGAAAAAACATAATTGACTTGAAGTTGGCATCCTCGTTCATGTGACACTTCTTCACCATGAGTGCGGCGATAACCATTGAGAGGATGTCGAGGACGAGTCCAGTGCGCATGCATTGAGCGAGGAGAGGCCACACGAGTTCTTCCTGATAGGCCTGACCAATGATACCACAAGATAATCGTACATGAAACTGGCGTGAACTATAGAGACGTGCACAAAACAGGGTATGTAAAAAGAATGCATCTCAAAGATGGAGTTGACATCCAAGTTCAAGTAGCCAATCGACAGGATGGCGAAAGTGGTCTTCTGGCCATAGGTCCAAAAAGACCACTGTTGAGCCAGAAGGGCAAGAGCCTCACCAGAATTTTCACATCTTCCACCTAACGCATGGGTGTCAACAAGGATGGTGTCTTTGTTGGGTCACCTGCACACATTAGTAAAGTTTTAAGAAGGGTCGGGGGGCTGGCCCCCCCCACGTGTCACAACACTATATTTTATTAATTATTTGTTTATGTTGGAGAGCATGCATGCTATAACCATCAATTGTATCATATAATCACATATACATGATGTATTAGGACAAAAAATTATAATTAAAATTACATTTTGGATGTTTATGCCTTTATAATTAATGACTTTTGTGACATGCAATATATACCAGTGTAAGTACTTGTTTGACTCTAATTAGGTCTACCCAGTTAGCACTAGGGCATCCAAATGACAAGTCTGGTCTTGTGTTCGACGCCTAGTGAATCAAGAATTGTAACATCCCTGTATAGGCAAACGTGTCGTTTGCGCGGAGACAACTTATATGAGATCTGGACTTACCATGCATCGTACGATCCAACAATCAACACCACTCGATGTGGGACGTGCGGTACAGATCTAAGGTGGAGGTATACTAAACATTTGATCAAACACCCTTGATGTACCAAGTATTGCAGGCCGAACTCCTCACACGAAGCTCCTTTTCCAGCCCAAATGTAATCTTCTCTCTCGTGCACCAGCGTGGGCTGCCGGAGTGCGCCGCTGACCTCGCCGGATCTCTGCCCCGAGCATCAGTCAGCACCAGATCTGACCTTCCCGAGCCTTACCGCTGTCAGATCCCGCCAAGTCCATGTCGCAGCACCTCCATCTCCTAACATGATAGGGCTGATGAAGGAAATATGCCCTAGAGGCAATAATAAAGTTATTATTTATTTTCTCATATCATGATAAATGTTTATTATTCCTGCTAGAATTGTATTAACCGGAAAGGGGGGGGGGGGGGGGGGGGGGGGGGGGGGGGGGGGGGGGGGGGGGGGGGGGGGGGGGGGGGGGGGGGGGGGGGGGGGGGGGGGGGGGGGGGGGGGGGGGGGGGGGGGGGGGGGGGGGGGGGGGGGGGGGGGGGGGGGGGGGGGGGGGGGGGGGGGGGGGGGGGGGGGGGGGGGGGGGGGGGGGGGGGGGGGGGGGGGGGGGGGGGGGGGGGGGGGGGGGGGGGGGGGGGGGGGGGGGGGGGGGGGGGGGGGGGGGGGGGGGGGGGGGGGGGGGGGGGGGGGGGGGGGGGGGGGGGGGGGGGGGGGGGGGGGGGGGGGGGGGGGGGGGGGGGGGGGGGGGGGGGGGGGGGGGGGGGGGGGGGGGGGGGGGGGGGGGGGGGGGGGGGGGGGGGGGGGGGGGGGGGGGGGGGGGGGGGGGGGGGGGGGGGGGGGGGGGGGGGGGGGGGGGGGGGGGGGGGGGGGGGGGGGGGGGGGGGGGGGGGGGGGGGGGGGGGGGGGGGGGGGGGGGGGGGGGGGGGGGGGGGGGGGGGGGGGGGGGGGGGGGGGGGGGGGGGGGGGGGGGGGGGGGGGGGGGGGGGGGGGGGGGGGGGGGGGGGGGGGGGGGGGGGGGGGGGGGGGGGGGGGGGGGGGGGGGGGGGGGGGGGGGGGGGGGGGGGGGGGGGGGGGGGGGGGGGGGGGGGGGGGGGGGGGGGGGGGGGGGGGGGGGGGGGGGGGGGGGGGGGGGGGGGGGGGGGGGGGGGGGGGGGGGGGGGGGGGGGGGGGGGGGGGGGGGGGGGGGGGGGGGGGGGGGGGGGGGGGGGGGGGGGGGGGGGGGGGGGGGGGGGGGGGGGGGGGGGGGGGGGGGGGGGGGGGGGGGGGGGGGGGGGGGGGGGGGGGGGGGGGGGGGGGGGGGGGGGGGGGGGGGGGGGGGGGGGGGGGGGGGGGGGGGGGGGGGGGGGGGGGGGGGGGGGGGGGGGGGGGGGGGGGGGGGGGGGGGGGGGGGGGGGGGGGGGGGGGGGGGGGGGGGGGGGGGGGGGGGGGGGGGGGGGGGGGGGGGGGGGGGGGGGGGGGGGGGGGGGGGGGGGGGGGGGGGGGGGGGGGGGGCCCCCCCCCCCCCCCCCCCCCCCCCCCCCCCCCCCCCCCCCCCCCCCCCCCCCCCCCCCCCCCCCCCCCCCCCCCCCCCCCCCCCCCCCCCCCCCCCCCCCCCCCCCCCCCCCCCCCCCCCCCCCCCCCCCCCCCCCCCCCCCCCCCCCCCCCCCCCCCCCCCCCCCCCCCCCCCCCCCCCCCCCCCCCCCCCCCCCCCCCCCCCCCCCCCCCCCCCCCCCCCCCCCCCCCCCCCCCCCCCCCCCCCCCCCCCCCCCCCCCCCCCCCCCCCCCCCCCCCCCCCCCCCCCCCCCCCCCCCCCCCCCCCCCCCCCCCCCCCCCCCCCCCCCCCCCCCCCCCCCCCCCCCCCCCCCCCCCCCCCCCCCCCCCCCCCCCCCCCCCCCCCCCCCCCCCCCCCCCCCCCCCCCCCCCCCCCCCCCCCCCCCCCCCCCCCCCCCCCCCCCCCCCCCCCCCCCCCCCCCCCCCCCCCCCCCCCCCCCCCCCCCCCCCCCCCCCCCCCCCCCCCCCCCCCCCCCCCCCCCCCCCCCCCCCCCCCCCCCCCCCCCCCCCCCCCCCCCCCCCCCCCCCCCCCCCCCCCCCCCCCCCCCCCCCCCCCCCCCCCCCCCCCCCCCCCCCCCCCCCCCCCCCCCCCCCCCCCCCCCCCCCCCCCCCCCCCCCCCCCCCCCCCCCCCCCCCCCCCCCCCCCCCCCCCCCCCCCCCCCCCCCCCCCCCCCCCCCCCCCCCCCCCCCCCCCCCCCCCCCCCCCCCCCCCCCCCCCCCCCCCCCCCCCCCCCCCCCCCCCCCCCCCCCCCCCCCCCCCCCCCCCCCCCCCCCCCCCCCCCCCCCCCCCCCCCCCCCCCCCCCCCCCCCCCCCCCCCCCCCCCCCCCCCCCCCCCCCCCCCCCCCCCCCCCCCCCCCCCCCCCCCCCCCCCCCCCCCCCCCCCCCCCCCCCCCCCCCCCCCCCCCCCCCCCCCCCCCCCCCCCCCCCCCCCCCCCCCCCCCCCCCCCCCCCCCCCCCCCCCCCCCCCCCCCCCCCCCCCCCCCCCCCCCCCCCCCCCCCCCCCCCCCCCCCCCCCCCCCCCCCCCCCCCCCCCCCCCCCCCCCCCCCCCCCCCCCCCCCCCCCCCCCCCCCCCCCCCCCCCCCCCCCCCCCCCCGGCCACGTGGGACCGTCCGAAGCCAAGGGACAAAGGGCTCGAAAAGGCCCTTCCGCCAAAACCGGCGAGGGACGGCTCGGGAGTTGGCGGACCTGGGGCCAAGACGGACCGGAGACACGAGGCCCGCAAGGCCGGGTGGCGGGTCCGGGCGGGAGGAGGAGCGACGGACCGCAGAGGCCGCGGGCGGGTCCACAAGGGGGCACCGTCCGCCCAAGGGTTTGGGACCTTCCCAAGGCCACATGGCCGTCCTTGGGATTGCATCTTTCGCACTAGAGATAGGACAAGAGGCCGGAAGGACCTGGGGTTCCCCTGGAAAGGAGCTAGAAGAAGGGTCCTCCGGCGCTTTCTACTGTTTGACCGTCACCCAGGGCCAATCCTTGGCTTTTCCTTTACGCAACAAATTGGCAGCATTAGGGTTCTTTCTTTCTTGACTAAAGTTTTTGGCAAAGGACTTAATATTGTTTATATTTTCTTAAAAGGGCAAAAACCTAAATGTTTTAGAAAAAGAAGTCTCCATTCCGGCCTTTTCCCGTGGTGGTGCTAAACGTCCTTAGCTTCACATGAGGCCTTTAAACAAACAAGGGAGAAGTTTTGTTTTTTTTTTGGAGTTCCGGTTTTTGAAAAAAGGAACCCTTAATTTGGCTCATTCTAAACAATTCCTCTCCATGTTCACCCAATCGACACCATGATTTTCAGGGTTTTCCTTTTATTGGTTACCGTTCCTCTGGGGGATAACATACCCCTTCAAGAAAAATGGTGGGGTGATTTTTTTTTGAATGCGGTAAAATTTAACTTAAAATATTGGCTCATGTACCTATTTTTCCCTAGACCCAACCAAAAAGCAAAATGGCTACTGGATTTAAATCTAATATGAAACTTTTCCCATGGGTTTTAAAACACTTTAACTAAACATTTTTTTGCTTTGAGTTTTTGGATTTTTTCTTTTTTCCCCTATTAGGGCAGAGCCAGGCCAAACCTACAAAAGCCAGGGTCCCTTGGGCTGGACCTGTAAAAGAATCCGGCCAAATGGCAAACTTGAGCCCCAAACAAGTATGGAAAGAAAAACATAAGATTGAAGTTGGCATCCCGTTCAGTGCATTCCAAGATGGCGAAACCTTAAGGTTCCAAAGAAACGAGCTTAGCAGGCCACCGATTTTCTTTCCCACCAATGTCCACAAGATTGTCTTGGCTGAACTATAAGGGTAAAAAAGGGTTGGTGCTCCAAAGTAACACCAATTAATAAATGGGGTGGGGTGGTCTTCCCCATAGGTCCAAAAACCACTTTGAGGAAAGGCAAATAAAATTTTACATTTTGATGGGTTCCAAAAATTGCTTTGTTGGGACCCAATTATAAAGTTTTAAGAAGGGTGGGGGCTGGCCCCCCGTTCACAAACCTTAATTTTAAATTTTTGTTTTGTTGGGACGCTGTTAAACCAAATTGTACATTTAATAACAAGGTATTGGAAAAAATTATAATTAAAATTACTTTTGGATGTTTATCCAAATTAAACTTTTGGACTGAAATTAAGGGAAGTATTTTTACTTAATTACACCCATTACATAGGGCACCAAATCAAGGGCTTTTTCCGCCATGAATCTTGAAACCCGTTGGCCGGCGGCGGAACCGAGATCGGCACCAGATCTCGACCCAACCAAACCCCTGTGGGCGCGTCAGTCAATATTCTAAACATTTGATAAAACCCCTTGATGAAATATTCAGGCAATTAAAATTTTTCCACCCAAATGTAATTTTTTCCAAATGGGTCCGGCCCCAAACCTGGGATTCTCACATGGGGCCAAGTGCCTTCCCACCTTACCGAATCCCGAAATGTGATCCTTCCCTAAATGATATGATAAGGAAAATCCCTAGAGGAATAATGTTATTAATTTTCTAATATGTAAATGTTTATTTTCCCAGAAATTTATTCCAAACTAATAATTGTAAACTCAAACAAGGCATGTGTGCCCACTTACAGTATTATAAAGTGGTTGAGTTTCCTCCAGGTATGGTTATTATTTATTTGGGATACCAATTGAAAAGGATGTGTTGAGAATTTCGGCTTGATTGACTTTATATTTGGCTTTGCCCATGACTTATAAGTTTAGATATGGAATTAGTAACCCCGAGGGGAAAAGTTTTGCCCAAACCAAAGAACGGGTATTAAAAGGGTCATTTCTCCGAAGGTACTTTTGGAGGGAAAGAAACGATTTGTACCCGTTGGGGAGAGGATCTCGGGTTGGAAGCCAATATAAGCTTTCCAAATTGGCTAATGGTTATTACGGAGTGCATTCAAAGTAAAAGGAGGTAACGAAATTGAACGGTATTGATTAATTCGGAAGTCCAGATCAAAGGAACAACGATGGAGGGTTTGACCATAAGTTTCGAAATATTGGGGCCAATATGGACCACCGATTGGTTTTGGGAGAGGGTTCGGCACCAAAGTTTGCCCTAGGGTTTGGGAAAGGAGGGGAAGGTTTAGGATTCCAAGGAGGGGCCCCTTTCCCTTCTCAAATGGGAAATAAAGATCTTAGGTTAATTTGGACCCCGGTTTTTGGCTTCCCAAACCGGAGGAAGGGCCAATGGGCAAAAGGAAAAGGGGGGGGGCCCGCCCTCCAAAGGGACCCCCTTTCTTTCCTCCTTCCTTTTCCCCCCCCTCTCCAAAAGGAAAATAATCCACCCCGGGGAGTGGACTCCCCGGGCTCCCCTCCAGGGGCCCCCCCTCCTTATATGGAGGGGGCCCCCGCCAACTTGATCCTTGGATCCTTTAGGGGGTCCCTAAATAACCCCTGTAAATTCGGGGGTGTTCGGCCCTCCTCGTTATCATCCCACCAGCCTTGCGAGGAATTTAAACTCGGGGCCCACAGGCGATCATTGCATCTGCCGGGTCCCGGGACTTGATCTCACGGAAAGGGCCACATCCGGTTTGGGCTTCCCTTTGGCTCCAGGGTGGACCTCTCCCCCCTTGCTCAATACTTTCGGGGAAATTTTTAAAATTCTCTCCCCAAATATTGGATCTTTTAATTTTAAGCCACCTGAATCCTGGAAATGGGGGCAGTTCCTTTAGCTAATCTTTCCTGTCCATGTGATTAAAAATCATTGTCGAGTTTTAAAACGTGAACCGCCATGAGCTCATTTAAAGAATTATAAAGAATTTGTAGAGAAGAGAGGGAAAGAGAAAAAGTTAGGGATCTTTGTTGTCCAAAATGTGGTTTTGTGCCAGGATATTGAGATGGAACAAGGGGGCCCAAAAACCCTAACCGTAATTTATAGAAAGAAAAAAAAAAGGGGAGAGAAAATAAAGGGCTTTCTTCATTTTGTTTTGGCAAAGTGAAAACAAGGGTTTTGTAAAGTGCAAACCCCCAGCTTGTTTTGTACCTATTGACGACCCCAAATATTATCCTATTAAAAATCGTTCAAAGTTTCCCCCTTCCTTTAAAAATGGGAATTTGGGATTGTTCCGATAAAATGATTCCAAACCCAAATTGTTCATATTTGAAGGGATATTATTTTTATTTCTTTTATTTAAATAATTGGTTTTCAAAAGTTCCAACTTTTAAATAATTTGGGTTTTTGAAAAGAATGTAAAAACATAAAATGATCATAATTCAAAAATATTTCATGATTTTAATGAAAATTAATAAAAAATAAAATTTTTGAAAGGGGGGCCTTTCCCCCTGTAAACATATATTTATTAATTATTTGTTTAGTTAGGCTCGTTATAACCATCAATTGACATTTCCTTCATGGTTATTATGAAAAATTTTAATTTTCATTTTGGAATTTTCCTTTATTTAAACGGTTGAAAATTCCAGTGGCTTATTTGTCAAGAGGCACCAGTTCACTGGGCCCCAAAGCTTTGGCGTTTGGCCAGCAAAAATTTTAAATCCCTATCCTTTTTTTTAAAACCACTTAAAATTTTGATTGAGATGCAAGATTCCATTGATCCTGTTCGGAACTTCAGGGGTAATTTTTATTTTCTTTTATTTCCTTTTAAAAAATTTAAGTTTTCAAAAATTCCAACTTTCAAAAATTTAATTTTAAAAGTGTAAAAATCATAAAATTCTGAATTCAAAAAAATCTTATATTTTAATAATTTTTTTAAAAATTTAAACCCAATTAAAAAAATTTTATTTCAAAAATCCAATTAAAAAATGTTCACATTTTAAAAAATTTGTTTTCTGAAAATTTTTCCAATTCAAAATGTTTGTTTATTTAAAAATTTGGGTTTTTTTAATTTTAAAAATTGGAAAAATTTCCTTTTATTAAAAATTTATGATTTAAAAAATGTTCACATCAAAATTTCGTAAATTTTCCCAAAATTAAAAAGTTTGGATTCAAAAAGCAGATTTCAAATTTTCCAATTGAAAATGTTCCTAAAGGAAAAAGAATGAAGAAAATTTAGCCAAAATTTATTTAAAAAATTTAAGAAAAAGAGGATTTAAAAATGGAAACTTAATTAGTTTTCAAAAATTGATAAGCTTGAAAAAAAAAAAGGGGGGAAATATTAAAAAAGGAAAACCAAAAATAAAAAGAAAAAAGAAATAAAAAAAAAAAAGAAAATTTTTTAAAAACCGGGAAATAAAAAATTTAACCCAAAAGGATAGCTTATTTTTGGGTTGGTATCCCAAAAGGTGCCCTTATGAACCAATGGAATTTCAAAACTATCTGGATAAAAAAACGTAATAAACTTTTTACAACAAATAAAAATAAGTTAAGCATAATTATTTTAAATTTGGACAAAACTTCCTTTTCCATTATATTAAGGGATAATACAAAAAGTTGTGATTAAAGGTCTATTATTACAATTTTAACCAAAATCCCAAGATGGTGGCTATCCTCGGCAAAATAAATTTTTGAAAAACCAATTTTTTCAATTTTCCATAAATAATTGAGTTTAAAATCTAAATTAATCTTTTATATTGACAAGTTAAAAAAACCAGATCGGTGGGCTCATTCCCCCAGAAAAATCCTACAGAAAATTCAAATTCCAATTTTTTGTTGAAGTAATTTAGTGATTTTCCCAAACAATTTTGAATTTAGATTGAAAAACAAGGGAAAAAGGGTGAACGTAAACCGACCCGATTTTGTTTTTTCAAGGTGCCAAATTAAATCTGGAAATTTGGTTGCATGATTATCTACCACCCAAATTTTTGAAATTTTCTATATTTTTATTTTTTAAAATTGGACCCGGAAAACCCAATATTGTATTTTTCAGGACCCTAAAAAATTCATTGCCAAATGCATACTATAATTTGATTAGGGCAACTTAGGCCAAAAACACAAAAATTTACGCGGAAATTGGAGGGATAGAGGATTTTTGGATTTTCCAAACCTCTGGAACACCCTGCGTTGTTAACGATTTGGATTTCGCCGCTACCAAGACCAGCTTGGCACCGGGCAAAAATTTTTTTTTTGGGGGCCAAATAGAAAATAAACCCCACCCCTTTTGGAGCACCCCCCCGGGTTTGTAGGATTCCAAGCCACCGCTTAGGCCCATTAGACCCCGTGGGAATTACCTTTTTCAACTTTTGGGCTGGAAAAAAAAAAAAGAGGCCCGGGAAATTATCCATCCCATATCCGACTTTAAGGTCAAAAGTTTGTCCGTTTAAAGTCCAGTTGGGATGACCAACAACCTAGGACCAGCAAAAAAACGCCTGGGCGGGAAATAAAAGTTAAAAGCAAGCCTTGAACCAAACCAAAGTCTGTAAAAAAAAAGATCGCGTTTGTTCCGAGCGCATGGCGTCGTGGAACCGAAAACCCGTAGGACAGCCGGCCATCCCTGGCCCGCCCGTTGGAACACGGGAAAGAGCCAATCTTGCCCAGTTCGACTTGGGGGAGGCCGCCGTTTTTGATTCCGAGCTAATGGCCGTGGAAATGGGGGTCTCGGCGACAGTCAGAACCCACTGCAGGAAGACATGAAACACGGCCCCGGCGCAACCGCGGAAACGCCCACGGGGCGCGGAAGCCGGGGCCAGGAAGCCCGCACCCGGCCCCCCCAAAAGGGGGGCGGGCCCGGGAAGGGCCGGCACCCAAGGCCCCCGGGCCAGGCGAGAGGCACCCCGGGGCCGGGTAGGGGGGGCCCAGGGGCGACGGGACCGGGGGAGTGGAGGGTGGGACAGGAAGGGGCCCCGGGGGAAAGGGAGGGGGCCACGGGGGGCCCGGGCCCCTTTGAGGGTAGGGGGCCTCGCCCCGGCCCGGGGACCCGGGGACCGCCGGGGGGCGCCCCCGGGGGGGCCCCCGGCAAGGCCCGTCCCGGGGTTCCCTTTTGGGCCCCGGAGGAAGGGGTCCCCCTTTTAATACTTTTCAAAAGGGCAACCCTAATTTTAAAAATTTAAAACCCCTTTTGGGTTGTAAACTCAAATTTGCAAAAAGGAAATTTTTAAAAAATGGGGTTTTTTTTTCCATGGGGCCCAAAAACTATTTTTAAAGGCTGGGTTCCCGCTTTTAAAGGGGGCCTTTTTAGTTCCGGCTTTTTTATTTGGGTTCCCAAATTTGTTTGGGTTTTTAAAGGGTTCCCCCCCAAAGGGAAATTATTTTTAATTTCGGGGTTTGTTTTGTGCTCACCAATTTTCTCCGATTTCACCCCCGGGAAACCGGGGAAAAGGATTTTTTGGGAACCCAAAAATGAAATTTTAAAAATTTTAATCTTTTTTTTGGTTTTGTGAACAAAATAGCCAAAGTTTTAAATTTATTTTGTTTTTCCCCGTTTAAAACAAAACAAAGTACTTGGTTTCCCTTTTATTAAATTTTGTTTTCGGAAATTTCCCTTTCCCTTTAACCAAAGTTACTGTTTTTGATTAATTTATCAAAATTGCCTTTTTCCCTTTTTAAATTAAAGGGGATTCGAAACAGGCCACCCTAAAAAGGGAGGGGGCCAAATTTTTTGACCTGCCAATGGAAACCCTTCACAAAATTGGGGAAAAACATAAAGGGGGGCAGATGGAATTTACCAAAGGGGGTTCTTTTGCCAAGAAAAAAATTCTTCGGGGGCCAAAATTTTGAGGCCCAAAAAAAAAAATTTCACTAAAGGGTAAAAAAGTGCCCGGGGAGGGCTTGTAGTTTAAAAGGTGGCCCAAACCCAAAATTTTTTTAAAATTTTAAAAGTGGGGGGGCAAACCCACAAATTTAATTTAAAATTAGGGGGGCAAAAATTTTTTTTTTTGGGGGCCTTATAAATTTAAAATTTGGGGTCTTTCCATTAAATTTTTTATTAATTAAAATTTTGGAGGGATCCAAAATTTTTTGGGAATATAAAATTAATTTTTTGGCAAAATTTTAAATTCTGGGTTTAAATGGTTTTTTTTTCATGAAAAAATTTAAACCCTGTTTGGGAAGGCGTTTAAAGGGAAATAAAATAAATCCTTTTTACCGATAAAATAACCCTCAAGGGCCCTTTCGGCAATTAAAGGGGGACACTGTCAAACCCCTACCCCAAATTTCGGGGACCCCAATTCCCCCCAAATTTCCCCAAACCATGCCAAACCCTTTATTCCAAATTTGGGCTAGGGGTTCCCAAAGTTGTTAATTTTCCCGGGAGGGAATTCCCCCAAATTCCCGGAAAAATTGTTTAAAAAAAAGTTAATTTTCCTTCTAAAATTTATTATTTGGAAAATTTCCAAAAAATAATTTTATTTTTAAAAATATTAAAATTTTTATTCTTAAATTTAAAAAATTTTAATGGTTGTTTTTTAAAACTGGGTTCCCTTTTTAAATTTGTATTTGTCAGATTGGTTTCCCTAAAAATTTTTTTTTAGGGACTTTAAATTTTTGTTGAATTTGTTTCACCAGCGTGGGCTGCGGAGGCGCCGCTGACCTCGCCGGATCTCTGCCCCGAGCATCAGTCAGCACCAGATCTGACCTTCCCGAGCCTTACCGCTGTCAGATCCCGCCAAGTCCATGTCGCAGCACCTCCATCTCCTAACATGATAGGGCTGATGAAGGAAATATGCCCTAGAGGCAATAATAAAGTTATTATTTATTTCCTCATATCATGATAAATGTTTATTATTCCTGCTAGAATTGTATTAACCGAAAACATAATACATGTGTGAATACATAGACAAACATAGTGTCACTAGTATGCCTCTAGTTGACTAGCTCATTGATCAAAGATGGTTGAGTTTCCTAACCATGGATATGAGTTATTATTTGATCAGTGGGATCACATCATTAGAAGAATGATGTGATTGACTTGACCCATTTCGTTAGCTTAGCACTTGATCGTTTAGTATGTTGCTATTGCTTTCTTCATGACTTATACATGTTCCTATGACTATGAGATTATGTAACTCCCGCTTACCGGAGGAACAGTTTGTGTGCTACCAAACTCACAACATAACCGGGTGATTATAAAGGTGCTCTACAGGTGTCTCCGAAGGTACTTGTTGAGTTGACGTATTTCGAGATTACGATTTGTCACTCCGATTGTCGGAGAGGTATCTCTGGGCCCTCTCGGTAATGCACATCACTATAAGCTTTGCAACAAATGTAGCTAATGAGTTAGTTACGGGATGATGCATTACGTAACGAGTAAAGAGACTTGCCGGTAATGAGATTGAACTAGGTATTGAGATACCGACGATCGAATCTCGGGCAAGTAACACACCGATGACAAAGGGAACAACGTATGTTGTTATGCGGTTTGACCGATGAAGATCTTCGTAGAATATGTGGGAGCCAATATGAGCATCCAGGTTCCGCTATTGGTTATTGACAGGAGACGTGTCTCGGTCATGTCTACATAGTTCTTGAACCCGTAGGGTCCGCACGCTTAAAGTTCGATGACGGTTGTATTATGAGTTTATGTTTTTTGATGTACCGAAGGTAGTTCAGAGTCCCGGATGTGATCACGGACATGACGAGGAGTCTCGAAATGGTCGAGACATAAAGATCGATATATTGGACGACTATATTTGGACACCGGAATGGTTTCGGGTGAGATCGAAAT
Organism: Aegilops longissima; assembly: GCA_021605205.1. NCBI lineage: Eukaryota > Viridiplantae > Streptophyta > Magnoliopsida > Poales > Poaceae > Aegilops > Aegilops longissima. Next base: position 688,104,610 of record CM038680.1, on the reverse strand, counting down.
AATACCGGAGCACCGGGAGGTATATGGGCCTTAATGGGCTTTAGTGGAAAGGAGGAGAAAGGAGCAAGGGAGGGGGCGCGCCCCCCCAAGCCCAATCCAAATTGGGAGGGGGGCCGGCCCCCTTTCCTTCCTTCCTCCTTCCTCTTCCTTCCCTCTCCCTCTCCAAATAGGAAAATGAGGAGTCCTACTCCCGGTGGGAGTAGGACTCCCCCCTTGGGCGCTCCTCCTCCACCTGGCCGGCCCTCTCCTCCCCTCCTTTATATACGGAGGAGGGGGCACCCCATAGACACAACAATTGATCCATTGGATCTCTTAGCCGTGTGCGGTGCCCCCTCCAGCATAATCCACCTCGATAATATCGTAGCGGTGCTTAGGCGAAGCCCTACGTCAGTAGTACATCATCATCGTCACCACGCCGTCGTGCTGACGGAACTCTCCCTCAAAGCTCGGCTGGATCAGAGTTCGAGGGACGTCATCGAGTTGAACGTATGCTGAACTCGGAGGTGCCGCGCGTTCGGTACTTGATCGGTCGGATCGTGAAGACGTGCGACTACATCAACCGTGTTGTGCTAACGCTTCCGCTTTCGGTCTACGAGGGTACGTGGACACACTCTCCCCTCCCGTTGCTATGCATCACCATGATCTTGCGTGTGCGTAGGAAATTTTTTAAAATTACTACGTTCCCCAACAGCTGACTGTTGGCATCTCGTGCGCTGCTGTAACTTCTTCCAAGCCACCATGAATGCCTCCACGCACGCCTCAACATGGCGGGTCGAGTTCCTTTGATGCTGAATCTGTCTGCTGCTCCTAGTGTGCACCTCTAACAAATCACTTGCTCTGTAGCTTTATAATATACGTGAACTTCTGCCTATGATTTTGCTCATCTCTATATATGTAATCTATAAATGAATTTGTAGAGACACTTTGATTCTGCTATTGTGTTGTACAATTGCATGAACAAAGTCTAGGCTTGATGCTTTGCTATGTACCAAAAATGATGAAGAATATTTGAAATGCCACAGGATGGATTCCCGAGATGGCAACAACGTGGGAAGCCCGACATGACAGCGGCATGGATCACACGCGGCAGATTTGATAGAAGAACACGAGATGAGAGAGAGAGAGAGAGAGAGAGAGAGAGAGAGAGAGAGAGAGAGAGAGAGAGAGAGAGTAAAAGGGATCTGTTTTCGTTTCATATTGTGTTTTGTGCAGTATTATGAGATGAAAACAAGGGGTTTTACGCAAAAGTGTCAAACCCTTCCAGACTTGCTTAATCTGTACCATAGGTTGACGATCCAACAGCACATATAGCTGGATCGCATGATCTCACATAAAGTGCTGATCTCATACTAGTCTTCCCCTCGTTTGCGCCTTGCAACACGAGCTGTGGAACTCAGTTGGCTTGAGTTCGTTCACGATGACAACTGAGTTCCACCGCGCCCCACGCTCCTGTTGGGCCGGCTAATCTGCGGGACGGGAGGCCCCCCTATTATTTTTTATTTTCTGTTTTTATTTCCTTTTAAAATAATTCAGGTTTTCAGAAAAGTTCCAACTTTCTAAATAATTGCGGATTTTGAAAAGAATGCTCAAGAAATCATAAAATGATCATGAATTCAGAAAATATGTTCATGATTTTGAATGAATAATTAATCAAGAAATCATAAAATGTTCGCACATTGAGGGGGGGGCACTGGTCCCCTCCCCCACGTGTCACAACACTATATTTATTAATTATTTGTTTATGTTGGAGAGCATGCGTGTTATAACCATCAATTGTATCATATAATCACATATACATGATGTATTATGACAAAATTTTATTATTAAAATTACATTTTGGATATTTATGCCTTTATAATTAATGACTTTTGTGATATGCAATATATACCAGTGTAGGTACTTATTTGACTCAAGTTAGGTCTACCTAGTTAGCACTAGGGCATCCAAATGACAAGTTTGGTCTTGTGTTCGATGCCTAGTCAATGAAGAATTTTAACATCCCTGCATAGGCAAACGTGTCGTTTGCGCCCTGCAACACGAGCTGTGAAACTCAGTTGGCTTGAGTTCGTTCACGATGACAACTGAGTTCCACTGTGCCCCACGCTCCTGTTGGGCCGGCTAATCTGCGGGACAGGAGGCCCCCTATTATTTTTTATTTTCTGTTTTTATTTCCTTTTAAAATAATTTAAGTTTTCAGAAAAGTTCCAACTTTCTAAAGAATTGCGGATTTTGAAAAGAATGCTCAAGAAATCATAAAATGATCATGAATTCAGAAAAAAATCTTCATGATTTTGAATAATTATTCGAGAAATCATAAAATGTTCGCACATTGAAAAAAATGTTGATGATTTCAAAAAATCACATATACAAATAATGTTCACACTTTTTAAAAATGTTTGTATATTCATGAATTAGATTTTTTCCTGAATTCATATAATGTCCTTGAATTTATTTAAAAAATTTGGGATTTTTTGGGTGAATTTAAATAATTGGACCCAAAATTTAAAACCTTTTCACTTCAAAAAATATTCATGCATTTAAAAAAACTGTTCACATAACAAAAACTGTTCGTGAAATTTTCCCCAAAATTCAAAAACTGTTTGCTGATTCAAACAACGTTCACGAGTTTCTAAATAATCTTCGCAATTGAGGAAAGTGTTCCTAAATTTGTGAAAAATGTTAATGATTTTAGAAAATGTTCACGATTTTTTCCAGAAATTCGTGATTTCAAAAAAATGTTCAAGAAAAAAGTTTAGGATTTCAAAAAATGGCCAGAACTTCAATTAGTTTTTCATAAAATTGATAGATGCTCATGAAAACAAAAGAAAAAAGAGAAATGAAAAGGGAAATATAATAAAAAGGAAAACCCAAAAATAAAAAATGAAAAAAAGTAAAGGTAAAGAAAGAAAGAAAGAAATGATTTTTTTTTGAAAAAACCGGTGGGAAATAAACTCTAAATTAGCTAGCCCAAAAATGGATCCAGCGTTGGAGGGGTTGCGTGCTAGGTCGCTCGGTGGTGACCTATGCGCCAAATAGAGATCGCCCTATATGAACCGAATAACGGAACTTTACGAAAAATCATACCTCTAGGATAAAAAAGAACGTAATAACACTGGTGCTTATACAACACAAGTAGAAACATAAGTCATAAGCATACATTATTCTATAAGCATATGTGCGTACAATAACTCATACACGGTTTTAAGCCAAGTTACGTGACTTAAGTTGGAGGTGATAGTACAAGAACTTAGTCTGTGATTAATATTGGCTCGTGGATTATTACAATTTTACACCAAAATCCACATGTATGTGTGACTGTCTATCCTCGGCATATATGATATTTTTTATATTTTTTGAAACGAACAACTTTTTTTGTCAAGTATTCCCTCCATAAACTAATATAAGAGCATTTGAAATACTAAAGTAGTGATCTAAACGTTCTTATATTAGTTTACATAGGGAGTATACACAAAAATCCAGATCGGTGCCCAGGCTCATCTGCTCCCGGGCAGAAAAAAATCAAAACAAATACTAGAAAAATTCAAATAAATCCAATTTTTTGTGTGCGATAGATAATTTGATGCTGAGGTCTGCTCCAAATTTCAACTCATTTGGATATCTGAGCAGCTCTCGGCAAAAAAGACAGATCGGGTCAAAACAGTGCGTGAACAGTAAACTTTTTACAGACCCCGATTTTGTCTTTTTTGCACAGAGCTGCTCAAATGTCCAAATGCGTTGAAATTTGCAGCGAACCTCACGCACGAGATTATCTACCACCCAAATTTTTTTGAAATTTTTCTAGTATTTTTTTGATTTTTTTCGTCAGCGCGGGTGCAGCTGAGCCCGTGAGCAGAAACGCCGAACTCGAGTATACAGTATTATGTTCGTAGGAGTGCCCCTAAAAATAATTCATAGGAGTGCACAAGCTAGCATGACTATAATTCTGACTGTACGGGGCAACTTAGATGCCAAAGATACATCTATAAAAATCATTATCGCCGGGAAATGTGTGACGAGAGAGATCAGAGATGTATTTTTTTGGTATCGTTGTCTTTCATAGACCTCTAGGCGCAACGACTCCATGCTGCGAATTGCCTATAACTGATATGTGATTTCTGCATCATGCGTAGCCCGCCAACGACACACAGACATGTGCACCAGGCAGACAAAAATTGGCCAGTGTCTGTATTACGTATGGCAGAACCAAAGTAGACATAATATACACCCAAACACCCTCTTTTGGAGCACCCCCCTGCGGTTGTGTAGCCGCACTCTCCCGATTCGACGCCACCGCTCTACCACTCCGGACCCATGCCTTGCCGGGCATCCACCGCCTAGCCTTGCCGGATGCCTGTCTTGGACTACACCGCAGTCACCCTAGATCCGTCCTCAGTCAGTATTCCCCCCCCCCCCCCCACCCCTCTGACGCCGTCCATGGCAGACACCACACCCGACAATTATTTGGCCAAATGCCAATGAGAATTTACCTTTTTTTTTTTGCTTTGAAGCAAGAACGATCACGGCGTACTCGATGATGGAGAATGAGTTGTTGTACGTTGGCTAGTTGGTCAGAAGTGCGTACTTTGTAGGCATAAAGCAAGGAGGCACGATGTTTTCGCAAAATGTGCATTCCTGGTTTCACGACCAAAAGCACTTTGCACCCTACGTACAACTTGCACATGATGGATGAACACAATGTGAGGTCGCTAGCCCATCTGTAGTACACCATCTCAAACTTCGTCATGAAGTACTGCAGTGCGATCACATGGGTGGAAAGAGGGTGGCCACCGACGCGTCAATCGTGGAAATCGTAAGTTTTTTTTCTTGCTGCTCTACATGTTGATCAATTTATTGATTCACTCAATCAAGGGCAGGCCATTCATGTTGATGATCACCTTATTGTATAGCCAGGATGCGCTGCCGCACCGTATCAAACAACGTAGGGCAGACCATTCATGTAGATCGATTGTTGGATGAAACTCAAGGCACAATGTGTGGATGAACAACACTTTGTGCCATACAATTTGTTGAACATTCGGTAATTTTGAATGTAATATTTATATTCGAACTATTGTTTATGGCTGAATTATGATTTTTTCTACAATTCTTTTGAGTGCTATAGAAATAGGGAAAACAACTAAGTGGTGTACATTTGATGCACATAGTTGGATGGCCGACTTCTGTGTTTAAACGCGCCCACGGGCGTGTAGTGTGTCTGATTTAACGTACGCAGTTTCTTTTGGAGAACTTAATAAAGCACGCAGTTGGAGATGTCCTTATTACAAGCTCTAGGGCAAAAGGAAATATTAAAAGATGCAAAAGTCAAGCAACCGTGAATCCGTGAGATGGAGGAACCAAAAAAAAAAAAGGTCAAGAACGATGTTCCGTTCACGAGTTGCAGTGCCGCACGTGACCGACACCGACTCAACCACGTAGGATCAGCCGGCCGAGTCGGCCTGGCCCTTGCGTCGTTGGAACTACGGAGTATATATGTATGCCAATGCTTGACTACCTAGTTACGTACTTAGTTAGGGTGGAGTTGATCCCTGTCCGTTTTTGATCGTGTTGATCTCCTGAGCGATCAATGGCAGCCGTGGAAACCGGGGAAGTCGTCAAGGCGACAGCTCTAGCAATCACCACATCGTCAGCCGAAGACATGAAGAGCGATGGCACCCAAGAGCTGCAATCGTCGCCGGCCAACGTCTCCCTGGGCCTGGAGGAGGAGGAGGAGGACGAGCTCTTGATCCGCAGCTTGCAGTACGACCTCTCGATGCGGCTCATCGTGGCGCACCAGATCCAGAAGCTCAAGCTGGACATGAAGAAGGACATCTACATCTACAGCTCCCTCCTCAGCGACAACGGCGACAGGCTGCGGCGCACGGTGCTGGCCAGTCTGATGGCCAGAGAGTCGGAGCCGGAGGTCGATGACGGGCCTGAGGACGAGGAGAAGCACCAGAGCGTGGTCCTGAGGGAGTTCAGGGACTTGTACGCCAAAGCCAGCGACGTGGACCGTCGCTTCGAGGAGTTCGACGACATCATGTGGGCGCACTACGACCCCGATCTGGAGGACAACGAGGCGCGCAGGGCCACCGTGGCCCGGCTGTGGCGCCGCCTGGAGAAGGAGCTCGACGACCGAGCAGAGGCAGTCGTCTCCGGCGCATTCGACTACTCGTTTGCACCGCTCACCCCGAGGCGCCAACCGCTTGGCTGATCAACTTCCTCGTACAGGCAACAAATTGGCATATATATAGGATTATCTTACGCGCTAAAAGATTGTGAAATTAGGTCGCAAGAGACTTGTAATGATCTGTTTATATTCTCTTCTTTCCAGTAAAAGAAAAAAAAAAGAGTAGCAGCAGTGTATTTCGGGAAGCACAAACACACACACACACATATATATAGGCAGTGAAATATGACGAACTATACTATCATTCCTACTACTACGTGAGATCACTTCGTGTTCTTCGGGACCTTCGTGATCGGCTCCATCTTGGATTCTTCCCACTCCTTCAAGTACCCTCTGACACGCTCGTTCCGGACAACGGCACATGAAACAGGCTCGCCGGTCAGAGGACAGATATGCCCATTCTTCGCGAGCCAATCCTTGAGGAACTGTCGGTCGAATGTCTAAAACAAATTAAAACATACCAATCATTAGTTCACTGCAATAAACAATTATATGCGGCTAAAACTTCGAGCACAAACTAAGAGAGTTACCTTCCCCGTGGCAATAGTCACCGGGTCAATCATAAGCTCGCCAGACAATGGGCAAGTAAGATATTCTGGAATATGACAATCCTTGGTACACTCCTCTTCAGGCTTTGCATCCCTTAGCTTACCCATTGCAAGCAGAAATAAGGGGGTAGGCTTGCGCCCGCCCGCTCGCCGACTATCATGCAACGCTCTGAAATGATTACGAGCAGCAAGCTTCTCTTGCTCACGCAATCCTCGCAGTCTCCTGACAACTCTTACGTCGTCCCATTCTCTTTTCGGGGACAAAAAAGAATTATCTCCACAAAATTCAACGTGCAAAGGGTACGGAACTCCCTGCGCGGTGGTTTTCATCAAAAGAATTGTTCTTAGTAAGTTGCATTAATGTTTAAGCCAATCATGAATTAAACCACTGCTGCTATGATTTATTAACAAACTGCATTCAAAGAAGCAATATATGAGTATTGTATCAATGGAAAACAGTAGGAGAATTCGAGAATATAATCATCGGGTTGGAAATCACATGTTTTGACACTCCAGAAACAGCATGTCTAAATTTACGAATTACACTCCAGAAACAGTTTTGACACTCCAGTCTATTTGATTATTTTAGAACACAAACAACTATTTCATATGATGAAACTAAATACGAAATGTAAATCATAAACCTAAAGTGGCTTGAGTATGAACTTACATCATCATCATTATCAGACCATTTTACCGCAACCTCATCATTGAGCCACTGCTTGTATGGTTGATTTACAGACTGCAATCAAAGGAGCAAACTATGGTTACTGGGTCAATCTAAACCATGAGAGAATTTCAGAACAAATAGATTATTTTTATTGATCATGGCTACTATACTAATGATCGACAAAAGGACAGATTTATCAGGCAGGATTGCTGGTAACTACGTAATACAGCTTAAAGTTAGAACATGAATGTAAGCATCTGTTTGTCTGTTTACACTAGTTAGAACATGAATGTAAGCATCTGTTTGTCTGTTTCATTGTAAGCAGTGGGAGAAAGTATTATTATTGGAAAGAAATGGTGACACAAGATACATGGCATAAACAGAAACATATAAAAATAAGATAAAAGTTCTTTGTTTTCTTATCCCAAGTTTCTACTCTTGAGAAACAATACGTCATAGTGCGCCAGCAACTACTAATTAATATAAAGATACAACCGTACAAAACTACTGTAGTTTTATGATTTACAGTTTTGGCGCAAGGGAACTATGCATGCTATTTAACAGTTTAACAATATCACAATGCAGTTTTTGCCTTTTGGGCAGAACATCAGTTATGAAGAACAAATTTGAAACATGCAGCAGAAAATCAAGGGTAATCTACTGATCATTTAGTGCAACATGAAGCAACGGTGAGAGATTGTCAGTTACATATCCAGAAGCTAACAACACCAGCATAATTATCTAATTATTATTGCTAAAGAAGTAAAGATAGACCAATAAATTTGATTTCATGGAACTGTCAAAAATGATGAAAGAGCAGTAAAGGTTCAGTTAATTTGATTGAATGCGACTGCTAAACATGCATACTTATGTTCTGGACTTGCACTAAACGGAACATTCACTCAAATTCTTGTAATTCTTAACCAAAAGCAATAAGCCTGACCGAAATAGCACAAGATATTTTCCACTGGCATGAACCTACAAATTATTGACTTGCAGCAAAAGTGCAAAACATGCTATCATACCAAATAGAAGAATCAACCAGCACAAGCCTGGACACCTAAATCTTGAACAGTTTGGAATGATCACAACAAGATCCTTGCCTGCATCTAAATTTGATAACGCGCCGCAAGAAGAACCCGAGTAATTATCAGGAAATGCCTAATCATCAAACTGTCCCCAGCATTTGGCCGAGAGCCCGAGATTCCGTTTCTACTACCAAATCATCCCCAACCCCAAGATTTTCACAGATTTAGAGACCACAATTCGACATTCCGAGCAAGCAAGAAGATCAGATTCATGCCATACCTGCTCCTTCCTCTGCATCGCCTCTTCCGCCCGCAACGAGTTGAACTGCTCAAGAGGAAACCAAGAAACGCTCAAGAACGCACTCCAGGGACAGAGACTCCAAGAACTCCAAGAAACAACAAGAGCAGCATGTCGCAGAGGCCAATCATCACCTGCTCTTCCCATCGCCTGTTCTCCTTATCGACCGCCGCCTGCTCTTTCACCAGCCGCTGCCAGGACACCAACTTGGGGTCGAACGGATGCGCCGCCGCGTTGGGCACCTCCCTCGTCTCCGTCGCCGCGGGGTCGCTCCACGTCACCCGCGCCTTGCTGCCGCCCGCCGCGGTGCTCGACTCCCTGCCTCCGAAGGCCTCGGCTCTGAATGCGGCGGCGTAGTTGAGGGAGGGGGTGGAGGAGCTGCTGCTGCCCGCGGAGCTCGGAGGAGAAGGGATGGCCTTGGGCGGCAGCGTCCCCTTGCCCTTCCGGTCGACCCCCGCCGCGGCGGAGCTGGACCCATCGGCGCCGCCTCCGGCCTGCTCGCGGCGGGGTCGCTCGAGGTGGAGGGGCGTCGCGCGGGGAGGTGGCGGCACAGCAGCGGTCGGGGCCCCATTGGAGGAGGCGTTGGACTTGGGGCGCCCATGGGCCGGTTCTTCGATGAGCTCGTCCTCGACCGGTTCCGCTCCTGAACCGGGCGGTTCCATCGCGGCGGGAGAAACTTGGAGGACTCGCGTGGCAATTCCGCTAACTCTCGAGGGTGTGGAGAAGAAACGGGTGCAGGGTGCGGGATGGAAAAGGGGAGAAGGTTTGACAGCTATTTATTTGTAAACCCTGAGGGCGGTTTGGTCCCTGGGGAGTTCTCTTTTTGCAAACAACTCCACGCTGAACCACACATTAGTACAGGGTACTTACGCACACACAGGCCCCATTTGCAGATACAACCGATAAGAAAGAGATTTTTTTACAAGAGAGGTGAACGGGGACACGCGACCAATCCAGCTACCAAGGGTAGGATCCGTGTCAAGTCACACAACGTAGGTTGCATCCGCGTACTACATGAGCACCGACGTAGCCATCGGAGGGCGCCTCTGCTAAACAGAACCTGGTTTGTCACCGGCAAGCCGGAGTTCTGGTTGCCACCGCAAGGAGCCGAGACCATCGAATCTCCTTCATGTCTCGGATCAACCCCTCTTGATTGTTTACAAAGGTACAGATCGGCAGGAAATAAACTCTACCAAAAAGAGGGCAACAACCAAGACAAATGATAAATGAGATGGTAAAGTCTTAGTTCGCTAAAAGTAGTAGTAGTATCCGTGTGAGAGTTTGCCGGCTTTGAGAACATTGTGATGTGAGCAGGGATGATGAGGTCCTTCGGCTGCATATGGTTTTAGGAGACGATAAGGTTTGTTGTTACTTTGTGTTATATATTGTTTCTGCTCTTGCTATCTTTCTTCCATGTGTTACATGATTTTACCCTTTAGGATTTGGTTGGTGAGTCTACTGAAATGGTTAGTTGTTTGTGTGGGCTCTGACTTGGTGTAGGTTTGTGGTCGGTGGATATTTGTTTCCGGGATAACTGCCTTCCCAATTCGCTTGTGTTTTTTTATTGCAGGGGGGTATCCATGCTATTATTCCAAGGGATCTAATTGTTGGGGAACGTAGTAATTTCAAAAAATTTCCTACGCACACGCAAGACCATGGTGATGGCATAGCAACGAGAGGGGAGAGTGTCTGTCCACGTACCCTCGTGAGACCGAAAGCGAAGCGTTATAACAACGCGGTTGATGTAGTCGACGTCTTCACGATCCGACCGATCCAAGCACCGAGCGAACGGCACCTCCGAGTTACGCACACGTTCATTTCGATGGCGATCCCGGACTCGATCCAGCAAAGTGTCGGGATGAGTTCGTCAAGACGACGGCGTGGTGACGATGATGATGCTCCACCGACGCAGGCTTCGCCTAAGCTCATGACGATATGACTTCTCCGGCGCAGGCTTCGCCTAAGCTCGCGACGATATGACCGAAGTGGAATATGGTGGAGGGGCACCGACACGGCTAAGGAACGATCCGTAGATCAACTTGTGTGTTCAGGGTGCCCCCGCCCCGTATATAAAGGAGCAAGGGGGTGCGGCCAGCCCTAGGCGCGCTGAGGAGTCCTACTCCCGGGAGTAGGACTCCCCTTCCTAGTTGGAATAGGATTGGGGAGGGGAAGAGGAAAGGCGCCCCTTCTCCTTGTCCTATTCGGACTAGAGGGAGGGGCGTGCCTGCCCTGGCCGGCCCTTCCTCTTCTCCCTATGGCCCATCAAGGCCCATTGACCCCCGGGGTTCCGTAACCCCGGTGTTCCAGTAACTTCTGTTTTCATCGGAACCTTTCCAAGTCAAACATAGGCTTCCAATATATCAATCTTTATGTCTCGACCATTTGAGACTCCTCGTCATGTCCGTGATCACATCCGAGACTCGAACAACCTTGGTACATCAATACTTATAAACTCATAATGAACTGTCATCGAAGCGTTGAGCGTGCGGACCCTACGGGTTCGAGAACTATGTAGACATGACCTAGAACCATTCTCGGTCAATAACCAATAGCGGAACACGGATGCCCATATTGGTTCCTACATATTCTCTGAAGATCTTTATCGGTCAAACCGCATAACGACATCGTTGTTCCCTTTGTCATCGGTATGTTACTTACCCGAGATTCGATCGTCGGTATCCAATACCTAGTTCAATCTCGTTCGGTAAGTCTCTTTACTCGTTCCGTAATACATCATCTCACAACTAACTCATTAGTTGCAATGCTTGCAAGGCTTATGTGATGTGTATTACCGAGAAGGCCCAGAGATACCTCTCCGACAATCGGAGTGACAAAACCTAATCTCGAAATCGCCAACCCAACAAGTACCTTTGGAGACACTGTAGTACTCCTTTATAATCACCCGATTACGTTGTGATGTTTGGTAGTACCCAAAGTGTTCCTCCGTAAGCGGAGTTGCATAATCTCATAGTTACAGGAACATGTATAGGTCATGAAGAAAGCAATAGCAATATACTAAGCGATCAAGTGCTAAGCTAACGGAATGGGTCATGTCAATCACATCATTCTCCTAATGATGTGATCCCATTAATCAAATGACAACACATGTCTATGGTTAGGAAACATAACCATCTTGATTAATGAGCTAGTCTAGTAGAGGCATACTAGTGACTATCTGTTTGTCTATGTATTCACACATGTATTATGTTTCCGGTTAATACAATTCTAGCATGAATAATAAACATTTATCATGATATAAGGAAATAAATAATAACTTTATTATTGCCTCTAGGGCATATTTCCTTCATCTCCCACTTGCACTAGAGTCAATAATCTAGATTACACGGTAATGATTCTAACACCCATGGAGTCTTGGTGCTGATCATGTTTTGCTCGTGGAAGAGGCTTAGTCAACGGTCCGCAACATTCAGATCCGTATGTATTTTGCAAATCTCTATGTCTCCCACTTGGACTTGGTCCCGAATGGAATTGAAGCGTCTCTTGATATGCTTGGTCCTCTTGTGAAATCTGGATTCCTTTGCCAAGGCAATTGCACCAAGATTGTCACAGAAGATCTTCATTGGTCCCGATGCACTAGGTATGACACCTAGATCGGAAATGAACTCTTTCATCCAGACTCCTTCATTTGCTGCTTCGAAGCAGCTATGTACTCCGCTTCACATGTAGATCCCGCCACGGCGCTTTGTTTAGAACTGCACCAACCGACAGCTCCACCGTTTAATAAAAACACGTATCCGGTTTGCGATTTAGAATCGTCCGGATCGGTGTCAAAGCTTACATCGGCGTAACCATTTACGACTAGCTCTTTGTCACCTCCATATCGAGAAACATATCCTTAGTCCTTTTCGGTATTTGGGATGTTCTTGACCGCTGTCCGATGATCCACTCTGGATTACTTTGGTACCTTCATGCCAAGCTTACAGCTAAGCATCGTCGGTCTGGTACACAACATTGCATACATGATAGAGCCTATGGCTGAAGCATAGGAACATCTTTCATTTCTCTCTATCTTCTGTTGTGGTCGGGCATTGAGTCCGACTCAATCTTACACCTTGTAATCTGGTAAAAACCTTTCTTTGCTCGATCCATTTGAACTTCTTCAAAACTTTATCAAGGTATGTGCTTTGTGAAAGTCCAATTAAGCGTCTTGATCTATCTCTATAGATCTTGATGCCCAATATGTAAGCAGCTTCACCGAGGTCTTTCATTGAAAAACTTTTATTCAAGTATCCTTTTATGATATCCAGAAATTCATATCATTTCCAATCAATAATATGTCGTCCACATATAATATCGAAATGCTACTGAGCTCCCACTCACTTTATTGTAAATCTGAGCTTCTCCAAAAGTGCAGATAAAACCATATGCTTTGATCACACTATCAAAGCGTTTATTCCAACTCCGAGAGGCTTGCACTGACCATAAATTGATCATTGGAGCTTGCACACTTTGTTAGCACCCTTTGGATCAACAAAACCTTCTGGTTGCATCATATACAACTCTTCTTCTAGAAATCCATTCAAGAATGCAGTTTTACATCCATTTGCCAAATTTCATAATCATAAAATGCGGCAATTGCTAACATGATTCGGACAGACTTAAGCATCACTACGGGTGAGAAAGTCGATCGTAGTCAACCCCTTGAACTTGTCGAAAACCTTTTGCAACAAGTCGAGCTTTATAGACGATTACATTACCATCGGCGTCGGTCTTCTTCTTAAAGATCCATTTATTCTCAATGGCTTGCCGACCATCGGGCAAGTCAACCAAAGTCCATACTTTGTTTTCATACATGGATCCCATCTCAGATTTCATGGCTTCCAGCCATTTCGCGGAATCTGGGCTCACCATCGCTTCTTCATAGTTTGTAGGTTCGCCATGGTCAAGTAAGATGACTTCCAGAATAGGATTACCGTACCACTCTGGTGCGTATTTTACTCTGGTTGACCTACGAAGTTCAGTAGCAACTTGATCTGAAGTTTCATGATCAACATCATTAGTTTCCTCACTAATTGTGTGTAGTTGTCACAGGAACCATTTCTTGTGGTGAACTACCTTCCAATAAGGGAGCAGATATCTGATTATCTCATCAAGTTCTACTTTCCTCCCACTCACTTCTTTCGAGAGAAACTCCTTCTCTAGAAAGGATCCGAATTTAGCAACGAAAATCTTGCCTTCAGATCTGTGATAGAAGGTGTACCCAACTGTCTCCTTTGGGTATCCTATGAAGACACATTTCTCCGATTTGGGTTCGAGCTTATCTGGTTGAAGTTTCTTCACATAAGCATCGCAGCCCCAAATTTTAAGAAACGACAACTTTGGTTTCTTGCCAAACCACAGTTCATACGGTGTCGTCTCAACGGACTTAGATGGTGCCCTATTTAACGTGAATGCGGCCGTCTCTAAAGCATATCCCCAAAATGATAGTGGTAAATCAGTAAGAGACATCATAGATCGCACCATATCAAGTAAAGTACGATTACGACGTTCGGACACACCATTTCTCTGTGGTGTTCCGGGTGGCGTGAGTTGCGAAACTATTCCACATTGTTTCAAATGTAAACCAAACTCGTAACTCAAATATTCTCCTCCACGATCCGATCGTAGAAACTTTATTTTCTTGTTACGATGATTTTCCACTTCACTCTGAAATTCTTTGAACTTTTCAAATGTTTCAGATTTGTGTTTCATTAAGTAGATATACCCATATCTGCTCAAATCATCTGTGAAGGTGAGAAAATAACGATACCCGCCGCGTGCCTCAACATTCATTGGACCACAAACATCGGTATGTATGATTTCCAACAAATCAGTTGCTCGCTCCATAGTTCGGAGAACGGCGTTTTAGTCATCTTGCCCATGAGGCACGGTTCGCAAGTACCAAGTGATTCATAATCAAGTGATTCCGAAGCCCATCAAGATGGAGTTTCTTCATGCGTTTTACACCGATATGACCCAAGCGGCGGTGCCACAAATAAGTTGCATTATCATTATCAACTCTGCATCTTTTGGTTTCAACACTATGAATATGTGTATTACTACTATCGAGATTCAATAAAATAGACCACTCTTCAAGGGTGCATGACCATAAAAGATATTATTCATATAAATAGAACAACCATTACTCTGTCTTAAATGAATAACCGTCTCGCATCAAACAAGATCCAGATATAATGTTCATGCTTAACGCGGCACCAAATAACAATTATTTAGGTCTAAAACTAATCCCGATGGTAGATGTAGAGGTAGCGTGCCGACCGCGATCACATCGACTTTGGAACCATTTCCACGCGCGATCGTCACCTCGTCCTTAGCCAATCTTCGCAATCCGTAGTTCTGTTTGAGTTGCAAATATTAGCAATGAACCAGTATCAAATACCGTGTACTCTGCGAGTATTAGTAAGGTACACATCAATAACATGTATATCACATATACCTTTGATCACCTTGCCATCCTTCTTATCCGCCAAATACTTAGGGCAGTTCCGCTTCCAGTGTCCAGTTTGCTTGTAGTAAAACACTCGGTTTCAGGCTTAGGTCCAGACTTGGGTTTCTTCTCTTGAGCAGCAACTTTCTTGCTGTTCTTTTGAAGTTCCTTCTTCTTTCCTTTGCCCTTTTCTTGAAACTAGTGGTCTTGTTGACCATCAACACTTGATGCTCTTTCTTGATTTCTACCTCCATGCTTTTAGCATTGCGAAGAGCTCGGAATTGTTTTGGTCATCCCTTGCATATTATAGTTCATCACGAAGCTCTTGTAGCTTGGTGGCGATGATTGGAGAATTCATCAATGACACTATCATCCGGAAGAGTAACTCCCAGTTGAATCAAGTGATTATTATACCCAGACATTTTGAGTATATGTTCACTTGTGAACTATTCTCCTCCATCTTGCAGCTATAGAACTTATTGGAGACTTCATATCTCTCAATCCGGGCATTTGCTTGAAATATTAACTTCAACTCCTGGAACATCTCATATGCTCCATGACGTTCAAAACGTCGTTGAAGACCCGGTTCTAAGCCGTAAAGCATGGCACATCGAACTATTGAGTAGTCATCAGCTTTGCTCGCCAGACGTTCACAACTTCGGCGTTGCTCTCTGCAGCAGGCTGGCACCCAGCGGTGCTTCGGGGCGTAATTCTTACGTGCAGCAATGAGGATAATCCTCAAATTACGGACCCAGTCCGTGTAATTGCTACCATCATATTTCAACTTTGCTTTCTCAAGGAACGCATTAAAATTCAACGGAACAACAACACGAGCCATCTATCTACAAGAAACATAGACAAGCAAAAATACTATCGGTACTAAGTTCATGATAAATTTAAGTTTAATTAATCATATTAAAAACCTCCCACTTAGCAGACATCTCTCTAGTCATCTAAGTGATTACGTGATCCAAATCAACTAAACCATGTCCGATCATCACGTGAGATGGAGTAGTTTCAATGGTGAACATCACTATGTTGATCATATCTACTATATGATTCACGTTCGACCTTTCGGTCTCCGTGTTCGAGGCCATATCTGTTATATGCTAGGCTCGTCAAGTTTAACTTGAGTATTCCGCGTGTGCAACTGTTTTGCACCCGTTGTATTTGAGCGTAGAGCCTATCACACCCGATCATCACGTGGTGTCTCAAAGACGAAGAACTTTCGCACAAATGCATACTCGTGGAGAACACTTCTTGATAATTTTAGTGAGAGATCATCTTATAATGCTACCGTCAATCAAAGCAAGATAAGATGCATAAAGGATAAACATCACATGCAATCAATATAAGTGATATGATATGGTCATCATCATCTTGTGCTTGTGATCTCCATCGCCAAGCACCGTCATGATCACCATCGTCACCGCGCGACACCTTGATCTCCATCGTAGCATCGTTGTCGTCTCGCCAACTATTGCTTCTCGACTATCGCTCTTGCTTAGTGATAAAGTAAAGCAATTACATGGTTTTGCATTTCATACAATAAAGCGACAACCATATGGCTCCTGCCGATTGCCGATAACTCGGTTACAAAACATGATCATCTCATACAATAAAATATAGCATCACGTCTTGACCACATCACATCACAACATGCCCTGCAAAAACAAGTTAGACGTCCTCTACTTTGTTGTTGCAAGTTTTACGTGGCTGCTACGGGCTGAGCAAGAACCGTTCTTACCTACGCATCAAAACCACAACGATAGTTTGTCAAGTTGGTGTTGTTTTAACCTTCACAAGGACCGGGCGTAGCCACTTTTCAGTTCAACTAAAGTGAGAGAAAGCGACACCCGCTGGTCACCTTTAAGCAACTAGTGCTCAAGCGGTGAAACCAGTCTCGCGTAAGCGTCGCGTAATGTCGGTCCGGGCGCTTCATCTCACAATACCGCCGAACCAAAGTATGACATGCTGGTAAGCGGTATGACTTATATCGCCCACAACTCACTTGTGTTCTACTCGTGCATATGACATCAACGCATAAAACCAGGCTCGGATGCCCTTTGTGGGGAGCGTAGTAATTTCAAAAATTTCCTACGCACACGCAAGACCATGGTGATGGCATAGCAACGAGAGGGGAGAGTGTCGTCCACGTACCCTCGTGAGACCGAAAGCGAAGCGTTATAACAACGCTGTTGATGTAGTCGACGTCTTCACGATCCGACCGATCCAAGCACCGAACGTCGGCACCTCCGAGTTACGCACACGTTCAGCTCGATGGCGATCCCGGACTCCGATCCAGCAAAGTGTCGGGATGAGTTCCGTCGACGACGGCGTGGTGACGATGATGATGCTCCACCGACGCAGGGCTTCGCCTAAGCTCGCGACGATATGACTTCTCCGGCGCAGGGCTTCGCCTACGCTCCATGACGATATGACCGAAGTGGAATATGGTGGAGGGGGCACCGCACACGGCTAAGGGCGATCCGTAGATCAACTTGTGTGCCAGGGTGCCCCCTGCCCGTATATAAAGGAGCAAGGGGGTGCGGCCAGCCCTAGGGGGCGCTGGAGGAGTCCTACTCCCACCGGAGTAGGACTCCCCTTCCTAGTTGGAATAGGATTGGGGAGGGAAGAGGGAAAGGCGCGCCCCTCTCCTTGTCCTATTCGGACTAGAGGGGGGCGCGGCCTGCCCTGGCCGGCCCTTCCTCTTCTCCCTATGGCCCATCAAGGCCCATTGACCCCCGGGGTTCCGTAACCCCGGTGTTCCAATAACTTCTGTTTTCATCGGAACCTTTCCGAAGTCAAACATAGGCTTCCAATATATCAATCTTTATGTCTCGACCATTTGAGACTCCTCGTCATGTCCGTGATCACATCCGGACTCGAACAACCTTGGTACATCAATACTTATAAACTCATAATGAACTGTCATCGAAACTTTAAGCGTGCGGACCCTACGGGTTCGAGAACTATGTAGACATGACCTAGAACCATTCTCGGTCAATAACCAATAGCGGAACCTGGATGCCCATATTGGTTCCTACATATTCTCTGAAGATCTTTATCGGTCAAACCGCATAACGACATCGTTGTTCCTTTGTCATCGGTATGTTACTTACCCGAGATTCGATCGTCGGTATCCAATACCTAGTTCAATCTCGTTACGGTAAGTCTCTTTACTCGTTCCGTAATACATCATCTCACAACTAACTCATTAGTTGCAATGCTTGCAAGGCTTATGTGATGTGTATTACCGAGAAGGCCCAGAGATACCTCTCCGACAATCGGAGTGACAAAACCTAATCTCAAAAATCGCCAACCCAACAAGTACCTTTGGAGACACCTGTAGTACTCCTTTATAATCACCCGATTCGTTGTGACGTTTGGTAGTACCAAAGTGTTCCTCCGTAAAGCGGAGTTGCATAATCTCATAGTTACAGGAACATGTATAGGTCATGAAGAAAGCAATAGCAATATACTAAACGATCAAGTGCTAAGCTAACGGAATGGGTCATGTCAATCACATCATTCTCCTAATGATGTGATCCCATTAATCAAGTGACAACACATGTCTATGGTTAGGAAACATAACCATCTTCGATTAATGAGCTAGTCTAGTAGAGGCATACTAGTGACTATCTGTTTGTCTATGTATTCACACATGTATTATGTTTCCGGTTAATACAATTCTAGCATGAATAATAAACATTTATCATGATATAAGGAAATAAATAATAACTTTATTATTGCCTCTAGGGCATATTTCCTTCACTAATAGCTATGCTTTAGAAGCTTGTTGCGAAAGGGAATGTGTACTATCTACGTATCTTAAGATTTCCCCTACAATGAAGCAGTACAGGACCATGGTAAGGAGGGTAGATCATGTACCTGACGAGTTCCTGATCTACGTGTATAAGCTACATTCTCTTAAGGATATAGCTGGCACTATCATTGGCAGAACTTATCTGTCAGGTAATCTTCAATTGCGTGTGCATTTGCGATCTTCTATATCATATGCAATTCGATATGTTGGTATTTTAATTGAACATTTTGTTTGCTTGTTTGTCGGAATCGATATACATGTGGTGGCACTTATGAATGGTACGTCTGAGATAATAGAGGTATCCCTTAAGGGGAAGGCCACTATAAAGAGGAATTTATGTGTGAAAGACGGGAGGTTTGTTAGTTTGTTTACTTGAAAGATTCTCATGGCCTTCCTTTGTATTGTCTAGGCGCTTGCTATTTTTGTGTTTTTGGGCATACGACTATCGTCGTTTTGTGGGGTTTGAATGAAGGGGAGGTGGATGCTAGTGAATTGATCACGAGGAGCCATAGGGAACCAGTGACCATGCTTGCAATGGGGTGCAGTTTTAAGATGCATGATTGTATATCTCTTATAGTCCGTGTTTTCATTTTGGTTGGATATTATGCAGTGTTTGCGTGTTCTTTGGCTGTCATGGTTTGGTGTTGTGTTTGATTTGACTTTCTAATATGTTTTTTGGAGGTACGCTTATGCTGACAAGGAGCTACAGGTCGAAGATTTCAATCAACCTTGCTAATTCATATATATCTGCCTTTCGTACCAAGTAATTGTTATTGTTATATCTTCAAGTGGTGTTAGTGTTTCTTGCTTTTGTGTCTTTTAATTAGATTTTTCATCGTTTGAAGGATTACCGGTATAACCTATTCAATCGAGTTGCTTGCTGAGAGAGGGCGGCATTTTAGCTCCATTAAGGTGAAAGATACCACAATAGCTTACTTGGCTGATGTCATCCTCATGTGGTTATGGCATGTATCTCTTTTCTGGGTGCCTCTATTGAGCGGAGGATTGTTGAGATTGCTAACAATCATTATCTTGTGCAGAAAAAGGTGTTTAGATACAAGATAAATGTGCAGGCTATACCATCTAATCAAAATAGGTTATTCCTATCGTGTGACCAATGTAGCTGGAAGGCGGCGTAAGGTGGTGATGGATGTTAGTGTTCCAAGACAGGTTGTGTGAGTCGGTCAGCTAGCCCAAGGTTGTTTTTGTGGTTCAAAAGTTGTTATCATTATATTTCCTTATTCATGATAAAGGTTTATTATTCATGCTAGAATTGTAATCGGTAACTTAAATACATGTGTGGATACATAAACAAATACCATGTCCCTAGTAAGCCTCTACTAGAGTGGCTCGTTGATCAAATATGGTTAAGGTTTCCTAACCATGGATATGTGTTGTCACTTGATAATGGGATCACATCATTAGGAGAATGATGTGATGGACAAGACCCATCCGTTAGATTACCATATGATCGTTTAGTTTATTGCTATTGCTTTCTTAATGTCAAATACATATTCCTTCGGCTATGAGATCATGCAACTCCCGGATACCGAAGAATACCTTTTGTGCTATAAAATGTCACAACGTAACTGGGTGATCATAAAGATGCTCTACAGGTATCTCTGTAGGTCTCTGTTGAGTTGGCATGGATCGAGATTAGGATTTGTCACTCCGTGTATCGGAGAGGTATCTCTGGGCCCTCTTAGTAATACACATCACAAGAAGCTTGCAAGCAAAATGACTAAGGAGTTAGTTATGAGATGATGTATTATGGAACGAGTAAAGAGACTTGCTGGTAACGATATTGAAGTAGGTATGAAGATACCGACGATCGAATCTCGGGCAAGTAACATACCGACAGACAAAGGGAATTACGTATGTTGTCATAAGGTTCGACCGATAAAGATCTTTATAGAGTATGTAGGAACCAATATGGGCATCCGGGTTCCGTTATTACTTATTGATCAGAGAGGCGACTCGGTCATGTCTACATCATTCTCGAACCCGTAGGGTCCGCATGCTTAACGTTCATTGACGATATAGTATTATATGAGTTATGTGATTTGGTGACTGAATGTTGTTCGGAGTCTCAGATGAGATCACGGACATGACGAGGAGCTCCAAAATGGTTCGGAGGTAAAGATTGATATATAGGACGATGGTATTTGATCACCGGAAAGGTTTCGGAGTGTATCGGGTAGTCATCAGATCACTGAAAGGGGTTCCTTCTACTTCTTGAGCTTGCGTTGGTTTTTCCCTTGAAGAGGAAAGGGAGATGCAACAAAGTAGAGATAAGTATTTCCCCTAGTTAGTGAACCAAGGTATCAATCTAGTAGGAGGTACAAGCAAATCCCCAGTCTATGCACCTGCACAAACAATCAAACACTTGCACCCAACGTGATAAAGGGGTTGTCAATCCCTTCACGGTCAATTGCAATGGTGAGATCTGATAGAGATATGATGTAGGGCGGAACCCTAGGGGCCGATCTTTCACGTTTGGAGAGGATCCCTATGGGGAACACGAAGAACGCGTGGAAGGACACCAGGGAAATCACGGGGAAAAACAAGAGAAACACTCAACGGACACGAATATGATCACACAAGTGCTAGATCATCGAGGCACAAAATAACACGAGATCCAAAGTCAACAAGGGATGATACAAGAGTAACCGTTCTTCTCCGTGAGGAGGTCTTGATTGTCTTCTTCGGATGCAGGCCTTGAATCCGGGTGGATCTTCTCCGAAGAGGTGCGGTCCCTCACGAGGAGTAGATCCGGTACGGAAGAGCAATGCTCTATCTCAAACGAGCTAAACCAATGCTAACCCTAAAACGTAGGTAGGGATGGAGTATATTATTGATTGGAAATGATATAGAATTTCTGGATAGCATAAAAGGATACTTGAATAAAAGTTTTTCAATGAAAGACCTCGGTGAAGCTGCTTACATATTGGGCATCAAGATCTATAGAGATAGATCAAGACGCTTAATTGGACTTTCACAAAGCACATACCTTGATAAAGTTTTGAAGAAGTTCGAAATGGATCAGGCAAAGAAAGGTTTTTTACCTGTATTACAAGGTGTAAGATTGAGTCGGACTCAATGCCCGACCACAGCAGAAGATAGAGAGAAAATGAAAGATGTTCCTATGCTTCAGCCATAGGCTCTATCATGTATGCAATCTGTGTACGGACGACGTATGCTTAGCTGTAAGCTTGGCAGGAAGGTACCAAAGTAATCCGAGTGGATCTTTGGACAGCGGTCAAGAACATCCTGAAATACCGAAAAGGACTAAGGATATGTTTCTCGTATATGGAGGTGACAAAGAGCAAGTCGTAAATGGTTACGTCGATGTAAGCTTTGACACCGATCCGGACGATTCTAAATCGCAAACCGGATCGTGTTTTTATTAAGCGGTGGAGCTGTCGGTTGGTGCAGTTCTAAACAAAGCGTCGTGGCGGGATCTACATGTGAAGCGGAGTACATAGCTGCTTCGGAAGCAGCAAATGAAGGAGTCTGGATGAAAGAGTTCATTTCCGATCTAGGTGTCATACCTAGTGCATCGGGACCAATGAAGATCTTCGTGACAATACTGGTGCAATTGCCTTGGCAAAGGAATCCAGATTTCACAAGAGGACCAAGCATATCAAGAGACGCTTCAATTCCATTCGGGACCAAGTCCAAGTGGGAGACATAGAGATTTGCAAAATACATACGGATCTGAATGTTGCAGACCCGTTGACTAAGCCTCTTCCACGAGCAAAACATGATCAGCACCAAGACTCCATGGGTGTTAGAATCATTACTGTGTAATCTAGATTATTGACTCTAGTGCAAGTGGGAGACTGAAGGAAATATGCCCTAGAGGCAATAATAAAGTTATTATTTATT
Source organism: Aegilops longissima (assembly GCA_021605205.1). Lineage (NCBI taxonomy): Eukaryota > Viridiplantae > Streptophyta > Magnoliopsida > Poales > Poaceae > Aegilops > Aegilops longissima. Next base: position 688,081,717 of record CM038680.1, on the reverse strand, counting down.
TCCTTATATCATGATAAATGTTTATTATTCATGCTAGAATTGTATTAACCGGAAACATAATACATGTGTGAATACATAGACAAACAGATAGTCACTAGTATGCCTCTACTAGACTAGCTCATTAATCGAAGATGGTTATGTTTCCTAACCATAGACATGTGTTGTCATTTGATTAATGGGATCACATCATTAGGAGAATGATGTGATTGACATGACCCATTCCGTTAGCTTAGCACTTGATCGTTTAGTATATTGCTATTGCTTTCTTCATGACCTATACATGTTCCTGTAACTATGAGATTATGCAACTCCCGTTTACCGGAGGAACACTTTGGGTACTACCAAACGTCACAACGTAACTGGGTGATTATAAAGGAGTACTACAGGTGTCTCCAAAGGTACTTGTTGGGTTGGCGTATTTCGAGATTAGGTTTTGTCACTCCGATTGTCGGAGAGGTATCTCTGGGCCTTCTCGGTAATACACATCACATAAGCCTTGCAAGCATTGCAACTAATGAGTTAGTTGTGAGATGATGTATTACGGAACGAGTAAAGAGACTTACCGGTAACGAGATTGAACTAGGTATTGGATACCGACGATCGAATCTCGGGTAAGTAACATACCGATGACAAAGGGAACAACGTATGTCGTTATGCGGTTTGACCGATAAAGATCTTCGTAGAATATGTAGGAACCAATATGGGCATCCAGGTTCCGCTATTGGTTATTGACCGAGAATGGTTCTAGGTCATGTCTACATAGTTCTCGAACCCGTAGGGTCCGCACGCTTAACGTTTCGATGGCAGTTCATTATGAGTTTATAAGTATTGATGTACCGAAGGTTGTTCGGAGTCCCGGATGTGATCACGGACATGACGAGGAGTCTCGAAATGGTCGAGACATAAAGATTGATATATTGGAAGCCTATGTTTGGACTTCGGAAAGGTTCCGGATGAAAACAGGAAGTTACCGGAACACCGGGGGGTTACCGGAACCCCCCGGGGGGTCAATGGGCCTTGATGGGCCATAGGGAGAAGAGGAAGGGCCGGCCAGGGCAGGCCGCGCGCCCCCCTCCCCCTCTAGTCCGAATAGGACAAGGAGAGGCGGCCTTCCCTCTTCCCTCCCCAATCCTATTCCAACTAGGAAAGGGGGAGTCCTACTCCCGGTGGGAGTAGGACTCCTCCAGCGCCCTAGGGCTGGCTGCACCCCCTTGCTCCTTTATATCTGAGGCGGGGGCACCCGAGAACACACAAGTTGATCTACGGATCGTTCCTTAGCCGTGTGCGGTGCCCCCTCCACCATATTCCACTTGGTCATATCGTCGGCGGAGCTTAGGCGAAGCCCTGCGCCGGAGAAGTCATATCGTCGCGGAGCTTAGGCGAAGCCCTGCGTCGGTGGAGCATCATCATCGTCACCACGCCGTCGTCTTGTGGAACTCATCCCGACACTTTGCTGGATCGAGTCAGGGGATCGTCATCGAGTGAGCGTGTGCAGAACTCGGAGGTGCCGACGTTCGGTGCTTGGATCGGTCGGATCGTGAAGACGCACGACTACATCAACCGTGTTGTTATAACGCTTCCGCTTTCGGTCTACGAGGGTACGTGGACAGACACTCTCCCCTCTCGTTGCTATGCCATCACCATGGTCTTGCATGTGCGTAGGAATTTTTTTGAAATTACTACGTTCCCCAACATCATGGTGGGAGCGAGTAGAACGTCCCCGGTGCCCGGAAGCAGGATGAGGTGTAGACACGAACGTTGGCATACTTTACCCAGGTTGGGGGATCTCCTTGGAGATAATACCCCTACTCCTGCTCTGCGGGGTCTCCGCATGATCACTATGGCACAAGTGATACAAATGTGCTCCTTGAGCTATATGCTAGAGGTAGGAGAAGGCAAGGCTAGCTCTCTCCTGCTCTAGGGATCTGGCTAGTTCTATCAGCGTGGGAACCCTTTGCATGGTGCCCTGGGGGGTTTATATAGGTCTACCCCCCAGGGGTACAATGGTAATCCAGCCGGGTGCTGGGCCCGGCTGTCAGTGTCTCCGGCCTCCGGCTTCTCCGCCGGCTACTGGGGCCCGCCGCCTGGTAGCTAGGCCCCGCCGGCCGGTCTGGTACGGAGCCGACAGGCCGCTCCAGCCGCTGGCGGGTCTGGTTGGTGGCTGCTCACTGTAGCCGTGCCGCTAATGACGCGGTCTTGGTCAACTGAGTGTGGCTACAGTCCCGCCGCCTGGTGGGGGATCACTGTAGCCACACCTTGTCTCATCAGGTTAATGGCGCACTGACTTGAGGAGGGGCGGCGCTGCTGCTGAGGCCGGCTTCCCCAAGTCCGACTGGTTCGATGTCCGCCGCCTCCCAAGATGTCACTGCCTGATAGGGCCTGCTGCCTGCGGGCCGTACCGACAGGTCGTCGTGGGAACAGGGCTTCGCCTTTCCGGAGTGACGTAAGGGGGGAGTGGCAATAGTGCCACATCGTGTGGAAATCTCCGCCTGTACGGGGCACTGTGTCCACGCCCAGCCCAGGATTCGGGGGCGAGGGGCTTCACTGTAGCCATGCCCCATCTCGTCCTCTTGACGGGGGCACAAACTCTAAGGGCGCCAGGTGGCCGCCTTCCTGACGCCGTCCTCTCCAGAGGCCAGCTGACTGGAGCCGGCTGCTCGTGGTGCCGTCTGTAGGTGGTTGGCCGCCCTCTGGGGGCCGGCCGTTGGGCTAGACGGCTCCTGGAGGGCGGAGTTTTAGTATGGGGCACTGTGGGCCGAGGCTGGCCCGAAGTTTTGATATGTTCAGGGACTCAGGTGAGGCTACCCGTGGCCCATTACTCTGACAGTAGTCCCCGAAGCCGGTGAGGCGTTGTGGTCGAGGGGCCGCGAAGTCTCAGCGGCTTCCCTCCTCACCAAGCTCTGGGAGAACGCTTGATCCACCTTGTGGTGGGCTGGCTGCTGGATCCAAGCCCGGCTAGGTGGGATCGTTAGCCGATTTTTGAACTCCAAGGCGGGAGAACAGGTGGCATGCCTGCTAAGCTTCCATGGGCCGCCGCCCGTCACAGGGACGCCACACAGCGCACGCCAGCCCGGCCAGCCTGCCACCCCATGCTCCTGATGGGACGTGACAGTGGGCCGGGCCCGCCACTACCGGGCCTCGGCACGCGGGCGAATCCGCTGTGCCGAGGCGGGTGGTTGTGATTCCCACGAGCGTTCAAGGCACAATAAGTTTGCGCGGTGAACATGGGGTCGTGGGCGCAGTTAATCCCACGACCCGCGCCCCGTCCCCTTGGCTTCATAGCCCGAGGGCTATAAGTAGGGGGAGGGAGGGGTGCGGCGGGGCACGCGCGCCCCCTCCCACACTTTCTTCCTCCTCTCGCTCTCCTCGCCATTGTCGCTGTTGCAGCTCCGCGCTTGCTGTGGTGCTGCCGCCGTTTGTCGCTGCCGCGCCCCTGCTCCTCTCGCAGCCCCGCCCGAAGCTATGGCGCGCGAGAAGGGCGGCGACTGGGATGGCTCGACGGTCATCGAAGACCACATCACCTTCCTCCAGGACACGCGCCGGATGCCCAACGCGACATTCGTCAAGGCACGGGTGCCGCCGGAGGCGCAGATTTCACCGGCGCCGAGGGGGAACGAGTGGGTCATCTTATGCTCACACTTCCTCCGCGGCTTCGGCCTTCCGGTGAGCGGCTTCCTCCGCTCGTTCCTCGACTTCAACCATCTTCAACCACATCATCTGACGCCCAACACCATGACCCTGCTCTCCGCCTTCGTCACGACGTGCGAGGGCTACATCGGCATCCTCCCCACACTCGAGCTGTGGGGAGCGTTCTTATATGGGAAGCTTGGCACCTCCGCCAAGGACACGACGACCGAGTGCGGCGGCTTCGTCGCCGTGTGCCGATCGGCGAAAAGGAACGCCTTCCCCGTCATCAAGCTGTCACAGTCAGTAAAACTATGGCAGCATTCTTACTTTTATGTTGAGAACATCGACCTGGCTGTCGACTTCATCAACCTGCCGGCCTACGAGGCCGGTCCTCCTACCGGGCTTCGGCCCAACTAGAGATACAAGCTGAAGCCAGTGTCGGCGGACGCGGCAGCCGCCATCGGCCGACTCCGGGTGCTCCAGGAGTCAGAGGGCCTTGTGGCCTCCGACCTCCTCATCGCCTTCGTCGAGCGCCGGATTCTCCCGCTCCAGGGCCGCCCTCATCCGATCTTCTGGATGGGCGGGCACCGCGACTCGTGCCGGCTGTGCACGAAGGATATGCCAACTACTGAGGTCGCGCGGATGGTGAACGAGATCTCCGACCTCAAGGTGTCGGAGGGAGACTGGCGGTACGGGAAGCAACCGTATTCCCGCGACGACCCGCCGCCTGCCGTAAGTCCCTTGATTTCTTTCTTTAGCTCTGTCTTTCAGTCTTGCTCTTATCGTGATGCGACTCCCTTCTGGAGTGCAGATTTATATGTCTGAGGCGACGACCGCCGTCGTGGGGCTGGGTGGTGACTACTTGCCGGACAGGGCAGTGAGTGACATGGACGCCCCCGACTTGGGGGCGGCCGCCCTGGCGGACGACGGAGCAGACGGCTTCGAGGAGGGCGGCGGCGTGGAGACCTGGCCTGACGATGACGACGAGCCGCGCCCCGCCCGGAGCACAGCCAACACCGGCGCCGACCCCTCTACTGGGCCGCCCGCCCGTGGCGGCAAACGCAAGCGGAAGCAGGGCGCTGCCCTGTTTGGCAGCGCGCCGAAGAAGCCCAAGAACCCGCCGTAGCGACCAGGCGGAAAGAAGCCGCGGCCAAGGTGGCCAAGTATCAGAGGCAGCCGAAGGTGCCGGTCATGGTGTCAGCGTAAGTATCCTACTCACGCTTCCACCTCTTCGCCGATCCGGCCTAAAAAACTTTCTTGTCTTGTCTTCCTATCTCAGGGCCCCGCTCGTCCTTGAGAAGTCGGGCGCCGCCTCGGTCATCAGGTCGGCGACGACCTCCTCCACCAGCCGGCGGATCGACCCGGTTGCCGACCTCCGGGAGGCGAGGGAGCGGAACACGCGGGAAGCGCGTGAGGAAGAGGCCGGCCATCTGGCGAAGGCGGAGGCGGACAAGGCCGCAACATCTACGGCGAGGAAGCTAGCGCAGGCGGAGGCCGAAGCCACGGAGAGGGAGCGACTCACGGAGGCCGCACGCCGCCAAGAGCCGCTGCTTGTGACGCCTCTGAACACCACGCCACCTCCGCCGGAGTTTGAGGTGACGACCGGGGGAGCCGGCGATGAGCAGCCGGTTATGGAGAGGGAGGGCGGCGACGTGGTCATGCCGGACGTCATTGTGCCGCCGCCGCCACCGACCAGTGGAACGCAGGTCGAGCAGCCAGCCGGGCCGCCGGTGCCTCCAGCCGGGAACGTGGTGGTGACGGACCTGACTCCTCGGGTCCGCACACCCGCACGCTGCCGTCTTGAGAAGGCGGCCCCAGCACCGCGGCCGCTGTAGGCCGGTGCCGCGAGCTCGTCGCTCCCCGACACCGAGGCGACCAGCGCCACGCCTGTCAGCTGGATACGCGGGGGAGGGACGGGCGCCCTGAACCAGGCGTCCCTTGACGTACAGGCCAAACTCTGGGCCTAAGCCGAAGCCCTCAAATGCTGCAACGAGGCATTCTTGGATTTGCGGGCCGCCATCCGCGTAAGTTTTCTTCACTTCTCTTTGTTTTTGATCTTCTTGCTTTCTTCATGGGGGCGCGCAAGCGCACCCACTGGGTGTATTCCCCAAGTTTCAGGCCGGCTGCGGAGCAGGCGGTCCAGAACTTTAACTTGCAAGTGTCAAATGCTGACTTCGTCTAGTATCCTTTTTTACAGGATTATCACAATCTTCGCGCGGTTGCCTATAACTCTAGGGTCCGGGAGCTGGAGATGCAGACCAACCATCTGTCCGAGAGCCGGAGTAAGCTTCGATTTCTTTCCTTTGCGCGGGCGCGCTAGCGCACCCGCAGGATGTAGTCCCCGAGGTTCGGGCCGACTGCTGAGCAGTCAGGCCGAATCTTCTTAGTTGCTTTATCTTTGCTAGTTACTTCTTCTCCGCGGGGGCACGATGGCGCACCCGCGGGCTGTAGTCCCCGAGATTTGGGCCGACTGCTGAGCAGTCGGGCCGTATCTCCCTGGCATCTGCGTCCCTTTTTGTTATTTGACTGAGATTATTTCTTCTTTCCTTTTTTCAGAGGCCAACGCCGCCTTGCAGCAGTAGCTGGGTGAAGCCAACACCGCCCTGCGCGGCAAGGAGGCGGAGTGCAGCAAGCTGGCCGAGGAGCAAGGCCGGCTGGTCACTCAGCTCACCGAGCAGACGGAGGTCCTCAAGACGGCCCAGCGGGAGGCGAAGGCGAAGGAGACCAACCTCCTTGCTGAATTTGAGGTCGAGCGCTCTGCCTGGGCCGACAAGGAGGCTCAGATGACGGCCTGCTTCAGCAGCATCGAAGACTTGGTCAATGGTGAGCTTTCTTTTCTTTGTATCTTGTTTTGAGTTGCCGACCTTTATCTAGGCCAACTGCTTGTTTCTGATTTTGGCTTTTCTTTCCTTCTATCCAAACAGACTTGTTCCTGGGCCACTCCGTCGCTGCGAACCAGATCATCGAGGCCCAGCGCGAGGAGCGGAGGGCGGAAGGCGTGCAGATCGCCGCTGACGCCCCCCGGACTCTCAACGAGCAGATCCTCAGCATCCAGGCCCATCTTCGGCCCGCCCATCAAATGTTGCGCCGTCTTCAGCTTGCCGGGGCCCAGGCGATCTCTGTCCTCTGGCCAGGCTTGCCGGCTCCAAGCACCCCAAGTCGGACTGCCGACTGGCTGGAGGTGGCGGCCGGCCGCCTGGAAGCCCGGAAGGGCTCTGCAGCCCGGGCAGGAGCGCGCCAGGCCCCGGAGTTCGTCAAGGCGTGGTATCTTGGGCTAGATCTAGCCCAGTGAACCACGTTCCGGCTGGAGGCGCAGGAGGAGCTGGTGGCGGTGGAAGCCGAACTTATCAGCAGGGCGGCAGCAATCGCCGATTGTACCGACACCAGCGTGTTCATCCCGGAGGTGGTCGAGGAAGGCGCTGAAGTGCCGCAGGAGTGGCTCGGGCTGAACCCGGAGGACAGCGAAGACTCTGCTGAAGTCATCGACTCCAGTGACGAAGGGGAGGAGGGGGAGGAGGAGGAGGAGGAGAAAGAGGGAGAGAGCGAAGATGACATGCCGGAAGTTGGGGCGGATGGTCAGCCCCAACCTGACCGGGCCTCAAGCAACGATCCGCGCTCCAAAGCGCCGGCTGCTGCTGGAGGCGGCCAGGCGGGGATCGACCAGCCGCCCGTTCCTCCGACGGGCGCCATCGACTCTGCCGTCCAGCCCTCCGCCGTCCCGACTGCTGCTGCCGACTCTACTGCTCAGCCGGAGCCGCCTACCGCATCAGGTGGCACGGCCGACTCCAGCGTTCAGCCGGAGCCCTCCGCCGCGCCAACCGGCACCGCCGGCCCGAACGCTCAGTCGGAGTCCTCTGCTGCGCCAACTGGCACCGCCGACCCCAACGTCCAGCTAGAGTCTTCTGCCGCTCCTTAGGATATTTTCTTTTTCCCTGTTTGCTAGAGTCTGGAAAACTTTGGTTAAATTTCGCAATTCCACCCGCGGGGTGTCTATCAAACTTTGTTGAATGCCGGCCGATAGGCCTCTATCCATGTAAATATCTTATCAGCGTTTATGCTTTGCTTTGCCGACTTCTATCTTTTCTTGCTTTATACCCCTTGATTTTTTCCTTTGTCGCCCTCCCTCAGTTACCCCCTTGCCAGCCAAGCAGCCGCTCTGTGGACTGTAGCTGGTTTGAGTACTTAACCTTTGCGGGAGGGCAAGTACTTAGCAGTTTGGAGTTTTGGCAAATGAAACAGAAGACGGCCGGCTGGCTGCTCGGCAGCCAGCCGAATAGGTGACGTGCCGGCCCTAACTATATGCGCTTTTTCCTTAGCCATTTTTCATATGGGCACTGCTTTGCAACCTCTACCCGCCATTCAGTCGCTCCGCGAGCTACGGCTTCTGACAGAGGAAGTTTTAGGTGCCAACATATTACTTGTCTGGCTGCAGGAGGCGGCATATAGTAGAAAGCGGCAAACCTCCGGGTCGACTGGTCAAACCCGGTACCAGGCGGAAATAATAAAGTAATGCACACTCGTAGGCATAACACTTATCATGTAGATAAAAGGAAGGGTAGTCCCCGAGCTCTCTCGGGGAACCCGGAGTCTTCGTACATAATACAAAAGGTAGCGTGATACATACTGCTTTCAACTATAAAATCTCCGGAGGAGGTTTGCGTTCCATGGCCTCTCCGTCTCCTTGCCTGAATCATCTCTCTTGCGCGCTCTGGGCTTCTGAGCGTCGATCAGATAGTAGGAGTCGTTGCCCAGCACCTTGCTGATGATGAACGGGCCTTTCCAAGGTGCCGAGAGCTTGTGCTGGCCGGCTGTTCGCTGGATTAGCCGGAGCACAAGGTCTCCCTCTTGGAAGGATCTTGGCTTCACCTTGCGGTTGTAGTATTGGCGCAGACTCTGCTGATAGATGGCGGACCGGTTGAGTGCCAGCAGCCGGCCGTCCTCCAGCAAGTCGACGACGTCTTCTCGCGCCTCCTTGGCATCCGCCTCAGTGTACATGGTGACTCGCGGGGAGTCGAACTCTATGTCCGTCGGGATGACGGCTTCAGCACCGTAGACGAGGAAGAAGGGCATAAAGCCGGTTGACTTGTTCAGAGTTCTGTGAAGACTCCAGAGGACGGCCGGCAGCTCGTCGAGCCAGCAGCCGGCCGAACGCTCTAGAGGTTCGACCAGTCGGGGCTTGATGCCGGACAAAATGAGGCCCTTTGCTTGCTCAACTTGGCCGTTTGACTGTCGATGGGCAACGGACGCTAAGTCCAGTCGGATGCCCTGCGTCGCGCAGAAACGAGCCAAGGCCCCTTTGTCGAAGTTGGTGTTGTTGTCGGTGATGATGCTATGTGGTATGCCGTACGGCGTGGTGATGTCGGCGATGAAGGTAACAACAGTCGGCCCATTCAGCGTCTTGATTGGTTTTGCCTCTATCCACTTAGTGAACTTGTCCACAGCGACGAGCAAATGAGTCATGCCGTCACGGGCCGTCTTGAATGGCCCCACCATATCCAGCCCCCAAACAGCGAAGGGCCAGGCTATGGGAATGGTCTTGAGTGCAGAAGCTGACAAATGTGGCTTGGAGCGGAACTTCTGGCACCCTTGACACTTCTGAACTAGTTCTTTGGCTTCTTCTAGAGCAGTCGGCCAAAAGAATCCATGGCGGAAAGCCTTGGCCACAAGTGATCTTGTGGCCGCGTGGTGGCCGCATTCACCTTGGTGGATATCCTTGAGGATTGCCTGGCCTTTCTCCGACTCCAGCAGCGCTGATAAACGCCGGTGACACTTCGTAGTACCAGCTCTCTGTTGACTATGGTGTAAGCTGCTGCTCGCCGTTGCACTTGTCGGGCCGAGATATCGTTAGTTGGCAGCTATTTGTTCACCAGGAACTTGAGGATTGGCTGAGCCCAGGATGGTGCTGCTATTTCTTCGACTGCCACAACTGCAACTTGTATGAGAGCGGTTGGGCCGGGAGGTGGCGGGTGGGCAACTGCTTCCGCCTGCTGAGCTGAAGAAGTCCCCGGGCCGACTGCTGCAATCCCTGGACCGGGCTCTGGAGTCCCCGAGCCGGGTTCGGCTGCAGCAGTCCCCGAGCCGGCTGCTGAAGTCCCCGTGCCGGCTTCTAGGACCCTCAAGTCGGATCCGACTGCTTCGGGAGGGGCCGGCACGAAGATGGAATCTAATTCTGGGGATGGCTTGACAGATGGCTTGAGAAGGCGGCGTAAGGCGACGACGGCTGGTATCGCTTGCCAGGTGGAGCCGATCCGTGCCAAGGCATCTGCTTTCTCGTTATCGTTTCTTGGCACGTGGAGGAACTCGCACCCGTCGAAGTATCCACTGAGTTTCTACACGAGGAAGCGGTAGCTTGCCATGTTTGCGTCCTTGGCGTCCCAGTCGCCTGACAACTGCTGGACCACCAAGTCGGAGTCACCATAGCACAGGATCCGGCGAATGCCGAGTTCCTTGGCAAGCCGGAGCCTGTGTATGAGTGCCTCGTACTTAGCTACGTTGTTGGAGGCGGCAAAATGGACTTGCAGCACATATTTGAGCTTGTCGCCTTTGGGAGAGGCGAGGACAACGCCGGCTCCCAGACCGGTGCGCATTTTTGAACCATCAAAATGCATCCGCCAATGGGTGGAGTCTGGTGCTGGTGGCAGGTACTGGGTCTCGGCCCACTCGACGAGGAAGTCGGCCAGCACTTGTGAGTTGATGGCGGTGCGAGGCTGGTAGTAGATGGTGTAGGGGGCCAGATCAATAGCTCACTTGGCCACTCGGCTAGAAGCATCTCGGCTTCCAATGATCTCGGCAAGCGGAGCCGTGCAGACGACGGTTATTGAGTGCTCTTGAAAGTAAGGCTTCAGCTTCTTGGCGGCAAAGTGCACACCATAGCACATCTTTTGATAATGTGGGTAGTTTTGCTTGGAGGCGGACAGTACTTCGCTCAAGTAATACACCGGTCTCTGGACCGGCAATGCTCTGCCCTCCTCCTTGCGTTCTACCACCATGACTATGCTGACAACCCGACTGGTGGCTGCGATGTAGAGGAGCATGGGCTCCTTCTCAGTCGGAGCCGCCAGGATAGGCGGGGTTGCCAACATCTTTTTGAGTTGGAGAAAAGCCTTGTCCGCCTTGTCGTTCCACTCGAAAAAAGTGGTCTTCTTCATGAGCTGGTACAAGGAAAGAGCCTTCTCGCCCAGCCGACTGATGAAACCGCTAATTGATGCCAGGCAGCCGGTGAATTTCTGCACGTCCAGCAGTCGGGTGGGCACCTTCATCTTCTCGATGGCCTTGATCTTCACATGGGTTGCACTCTATGCCGCGCTCTGAGACCAGGAAGCCAAGAAGCTGGCCGGCTGGTACTCCAAAGACGCATTTCTCCGGGTTGAGCTTGATCTGGAATCGGCGCAGGTTCTCAAAAGTTTCCTTGAGGTCTTCTAGCAGTGTGCCACGCTTCTCTATCTTCACCACCACATCATCCACATAGACATGGGCATTTCTGCCGAGTTGCTTGAGGAGACATTTCTGCATGCAACGCTAAAATGTGGCGCCGGTGTTTCGTAAGCCGAACGTCATGGTCAGGTAGCAGAAAGCTCCGAATGGTGTGATGAAGGAGGTCTTCAGCCTATCGGCCTAGTTCAGCTTTATCTGATGGTACCCTGAGTATGCATCCAAGAAACTCAATAGCTCGTATCCGGCTATGGAGTCTATCACTTGGTCAATCCTTGGTAGGGCAAAGGGATCTTTGGGGGAGGCTTTGTTGAGGCTGGTATAATCAATACACATGCGCCACTGCTTGTTTTTCTTCAACACTAGAACTGGGTTGGCCAGCCATTCTAGAAAGAACACTTCCATGATGAATCCGGCTGCCAGAAGCCGGGTTATCTCTTCTCCAACAACTCTTCTCTTCTCTTCTGACAGGAAGTGCAAGGGCTGCCTGACCGGCTTGGCGTCAGGTCGGACATGTAGTATGTGCTCGGCGAAATCCGTCAGAACTCCCGGCATGTCTTTGGGAGACCATGTGAAGATGTCCCGATTCTCACGGAGGAAATCGACAAGCTCGCTTTCCTATTTGTTGTCAAGGTTTGCACCTACGACAGCGTGCCTCTTGTAACACCCCGGATGTAACTTTCCATATTTGTAACTCCAACTCTTGCCATTTTCGGCATTGTGATATGATATTCCCTCCGTGGTTGGGTTTTTGTCTTTCATTTTGCATTTTGTCCATGTCATGCATTTCATATCATGTCATCATGTGCATCGCATTTGCATACGTGTTCGTCTCATGATTCCGAGCATTTTCCCGTTGTCCGTTTTGCAATCCGGCACTCCTATGTCCCCCGGCGTCCCCTTTTACATTTTTTCGTGTGCGGGTACTAAACTTTCTCGGAATGGACCGAGGTTTGTCAAGTGGCCTTGGTATACCACCGTAGAACTACTGTCAAGTTTCGGGTCATTTGGAGCTCGTTTGGTACTCCAGCAGTTAACCGCACTCTCAAAGGCCTCTTTTAAGTTGCAGCCCAACACCCCTTTAAAACAGCCCAATAACCTATCTAAGTCACTTCCATGCTCTCCGTCGTCGGATCACGATCGTGTGGGCGAAAACCGCACTCCATTTGGAGCTTCCTAGCTCCTTCTACCTATATATATGCCTCCCCCTCCGAAATTCTCAAGCAAACCCTAGCTTTTTCCCTCCCGCCGCGGGCGAAATCCGGCGAGCTGGACACGTCGCCCGCTCCGTGCTGCCGACGGACGAAGAGCCGCCACGTGTCCTTGCGCCCACTCGCCACATCCGCCCAGCTGGCCCTCATGAGGTCCGTGTGGGAGCCCTCTTCCCGGCCCCGCCCGCCGCCGCGCCGCCAGCAGCGCGCCCCCGCTCCTCGCGCCTCCGCCCCATGGTCGCCAGCGCCGCCGCCCGGCCGCCCGGCCACCGCGCCCGCCTCGCCCGGCCCGGCCGCCCGTCGCCCGCGTCCGGCGGCCGTCGCCGTCCGCGCCCGGCGCGCCGCCGCCTCCGCCCGGCGCCGCCGCCCTCACGCCCGGCGCTCGGCCGCCGCCTCGGGTAGCAGGCGGATCTGAGATCCACAAGCGAGGGTTGACTTCTCCTTCTCCCCCGTTTCCCTCCAAGTTCTTTTCTGTGATTATTTTGTTGCATCTTGAACGCATCATAACTTTGCACCCGTAACTCCGTTTCGTGCGTGTAATATGTCCAATTGTTCGTCTCGAAGAGTAGATAATTTCTTCTCATGGCATCATTTTCATTTGAGCTCATATTAATGCCCGAAATGCTGTTAGAAGAGGGCTATGCGATGTTAGTTTCTGTTTCTTAACAGAACATGCACTTTTGTCTTTTTTGCCATGATTGATGTGTGCATCCTATGATCTTGAGTCCTACATGTGTTTTGTAATATGCCATGCCATCTTTATAGGGGTGTATGCCATGTATTTTTGTGATCTCTGTGGTGACTAGCACAAGCATGCAAACTAGGCTTCATGATGTTGCTGATTTCAGCCCTGCTTTCTTGATATTTTTATGCCATGTTAACTTGATGCTACCGAGAGATCCATGCATACTTTGAGATACTTCAGTAAGGATGTTTTGAACATATGGTTATGCTCTATCCATCCATGCCCTTGTTTGAAATTATGGAGTGCCATAGCTTGAGTCAATCGAGCTCTACTTTTGCTATAAAATGTTTCCTGGCAGATTGTTTACATGTTATTCAATTTTGCCAAGGTTGTTGTAGTTGATCCGTGTATGCTATGATGTTGTTCTTGCCATGTATATCTTCTATGACATGTATTCTTGATGGATGTATGCTTAGTTTATCATGTAATGCTCTGTAGTGAGTGCATCGAGCTCTTAAACATGCCTACTTGTTATCTGTTTTTGTCATGCACTGTTGCTGAATCTGTTAACGAAACTTGCTATATTGACATGGGTAATATTGTATTTTCTGATCCTTTTTGGCTCATGGTCATTAAGGGACTTTTGTTCTATGCTTTGAGTAGATTCAAGCCATGCCTTGTTTTTCTATTATAAGTTCCTGTAGCATGCTGTTTTCTTGCTCTGAACATTGCTTCCTGATGCTGATTTTGCCATGTTCAGCAATTTCACTAAGTCTGTGAAGCTGATATGTTTTGCAATTTTTCCATGCTTGTTTTGTCCTGTTATGTTGTGAATTAGCCGTAGCTCAGTGTTCATCTTTTGTCAAGCATCTTGAGTAGATCACGGCCATATACTTTGTTGGTACGTTTGGGTGCAGTAGCTTAATTTCTTGTCGCTTGCTATGTGGCGTCATGCTGTTAATGGCAGATTTGTGCCATTCTTGTTTTGCTTGTCATTTGCAAACCGTGCATCCGATTCCCGTGATCTTTATATCGATTTTGACCGAAATCATCTCATCTTTCCAGCGGCATACTTGGTTTGCCAAGTTGATGCCTGGTTCATCATTTTCCTTCCGGAGCACGCATACGCATTGCATATCACATCTCGCATATCATGCCATGTATTGCATCATGTTGCTTGTGCATTGCACCGTGATTTATTGTGGTTCCTTTGTTTGTGTTCTTGATTTGGGTAGAGCCGGGAGACGAGTACGTGAATGAGGAACCTGTTGAGAACGCTTACGAGGATCAAGCTTTCGACAACTCTGAGAACTTTGCAGGCAAGATGACCATACCCTCGAAATCACTTCTATCTTTGCTTGCTAGATGCTCGCTCTTTTGCTATGCCTATGCTATGATGCCTATCACTTGCTTATCATGCCTCCCATATTGCCATGCCAGCCCCTAACCATCCTTTCCTAGCAAACCGTTGATTGGCTATGTTACCGCTTTGCTCAGCCCCTCTTATAGCGTTGCTAGTTGCAGGTGAAGATGAAGTTTGTTCCTTTTTGGAACATGGATATGTTGTTCCTTGTTGGAACATGTTTACTTGTTGGGGATATCACAATATATCTGCTATAATTAATGCATCTATATACTTGGTAAAGGGTGGAAGGCTCGGCCTTATGCCAGTGTTTTGTTCCACTCTTGCCACCCTAGTTTCCGTCATACGGTGTTATGTTCCTTGATTTTGCGTTCCTTACGGTTGGGTGATTTATGGACCCCTTGACAGTTCGCTTTGAATAAGACTCCTCCAAAGAAGGCCCAACATTGGTTTTACCATTTGCCACCTAAGCCTTTTTCCCCGGTTTTCGCGAGCCGAGGGTCATCTTTATTTAAACCCCGGACGGTGCTCCTTCGAGTCTTGGCCGAACTAGAGCCCTGGTGGCGCCCCTCAAGGAAACTTGAGGTCTGGTTTTACTTGTATGGACTGCTCATCCGGATGTGCCACGAGAACGAGATATGTGCAGCTCCTATCGGGATTTGTCGGCACAATCGGGCGGCTTTGCTGGTCTTGTTTTATTGCTGTCGAAATGTCTTGTAGTCCGGGATTCGAGATCGATCGGGTCTTCCGGTAGAAGGAATATCCTTCGTTGACCGTGAGAGCTTATAATGGGCTAAGTTGGGACACCCTGCAGGTATTATCTTTCAAAGCCGTGCTCATGTTATGAGGCAGATGGGAATTTTTAATGTCGGTTGTAGAAAACCCGAAGTTGACCTTATTTAAAATACACATCAACCGCGTGCGTAACCGTGATGGTCTCTTCTCGGCGGAGTCCGGGAAGTGAACACGGTGTTGGAGTTATGTTTGACGTAAGTAGTACAAGATCACTTCTTGATCGCTACTAGCTTCACGACCGTGCCTTGCTTCTCTTCTCGCTCTCTTTTGCGAATGTAGCCACCATATATGCTAGTCGCTTGCTGCAGCTCCACCTCACAACTCTGTCCTTCCTATAAGCTTAAATAGTCTTGATCTCTCGGGTGTGAGATTGCTGAGTCCCCGTGACTCACAGATTCTACCAAAACAGTTGCATGTGCCGACGATGCGGTCAGGTGACGAACCGAGCTCAAGTGGGAGTTCGACGAGGGCGTGGTCGTTACTATGTGTCTTTTCACGATGATCGATAGTGGAGCCCAGTTGGGACGATCGGGGATCTGTGTAGCATTTGGGGTAGTCTTCTTTTATTTTGGTTCCGTAGTCGGACCTTGAGTGTAATCTGAATGATGGATGTTTATTTATGTATTGTGTGAAGTGGCGACTATAAGCCAACTATGTATCTCTTTCCCTTATTTATTACATGGGTTGTGTGAAGATTACCTCACTTGCGACATTGCTTTCAATGCGGTTATGCCTCTAAGTCATGCTTCGACACGTGGGAGATATAGCCGCATCGAGGGCATTACAAGTTGGTAATCAGAGCCATCCCCGACTTAGGAGCCCCCTGCTTGATTGTTTGCTGGCGTTGTTGAGTCTAGAACAAAATGTTTTGAGTCTTAGGATTATATATATCGGAGAGTAGGATTCTTTTCACTCCCCGGTCCCTTCGTCGCTCTGGTGAGGTCTCCGACGAGAAGTTTTGACTCTTCTCTCCTCAAATTTCACTAATTTTTTTTAGGATCACGCGGGTATCTTGGAATCGTTCGATGGTTTTGTGACGAGAACATTGTTCTTGGTGCCTCGACATTTAGGGGTTGTGGCGGTGTCCCGGGAGTTGAGCTCCGAGGTGTTGTCGTCACAATTTTATCGTTGCAGTTCTGGAATACGAGATTTGTCGACATCGAAATCTCTTTTGTACAGTTGTTGGTGAGATAACCCCGATAACCCAAAGAGGCGAGCTCGGGAGTATTGCCATGACTCGTATAACGGATGCTTTTGAAGGTCGAGGTACCACGATTTCGAAGGTTTCTTGGTTATGTGTTGACGAATGGATACAGCTGGATCTAGGTATTGTTAGTTTGGGTGATATATTTTGTGTCCCCTGTATCCCCAACACCAGATTGCATAACCAGAAAGTTTCGGGAGTTTATAGGTGGGATTCAAGTAGCTTCTAGCATTTCTTCCCGCAGATATTTGGTTTGCGATTGGGTAATCCTTACCACTTATTTGTTCCAGTCGTACCTTGTTATTTTTTTCATCAACCCTTAATCAAGTGGCTTCTCACCTTAATGGACGTGTGATGTTAACTTTGGAATTCATTCGTTCATCCTTGTTCGAATGTTTATTGTGAAGACTATATGTTGCAATTTCTATCCGTTAATTCAACTTGTCTATCTGTCTATCAAAGTGCTAACGGATGTCACCCTCTTCAGGATGGCTCCGCCAACGCGTCTGAATCCGGAACGTGATGATGGGAGTCAGTCGAACCCTCCACCTCCACCTCCGCCTCCGGAGGCATGGCAAGCTATCATGGCAGCCACCAATGCCAATGCTCAGATGATTTTGCAACTCTTGCAAGAGCGTACTCAAGGGCAAGGCAATCAAGGAAATCAAGGCCAAGGCAACAACCAGCCGCACTTTGCTACCCTCAATCAGTTCCTCACAAATCAGCCGAAGTCTTTCAGTTTCTGTGTCGAGGCCACAGACGCCGACGATTGGCTTGTGGACATCTGCAAACATTTTGAATGTAGCAATGTCAGACACGAGGACTTTGTCAAGTTTGATTCGTTTCAACTCAAGGACCAAGCTTTGAGTGGTACCAAAGCAATACAAAGATTCCAGAGGAGGTCGTGTCATTACAGGATGAGTTCCACGAGACTTGAGCTCACCACATTCGAAAAGTGTTGTTGAGAGCAAGCGTGAGGAGTTCCGCAATCTCAAGCAAGGCAACATGTCGTGTATCAATACAATATCCAGTTCGAAACTCGCTTCGCTTTGCTAAGCAAGACGTCCACGATGAAAAGAGTATGATCTATCAATTCAGAGGTGGTCTCGGAGAAGATCTGCAATTAGCTCTCGTGCTTTTGAGCGAGAAAAGTATGATGAATTCTACAACATGGCATGAAGCAAGAGGCTGCCCAGCTCAAATGTGAGGCTTCTAAGAAGAGAATCGGGGATGCGATTCAGTCTTCTTCTTCCTCTCAAGTGGCAGCTAAGCAGCAGAAGTTCTACCTTCCTCCTCCTCCGTTCCGTCAGCCTTATCAGCAGAAGAACTCAGGTGGTCGTGGATCTTCCCACCCACCTAACCCAAGCTATCAGAACAAGTCTAATTCTCCAGCTCCAAGGTCAAATGCTCCTTACCACCGTCCGCTCTCAGAGGTGACTTGCAACAAGTGTGAGCAGAAAGGTCACTATGCGAACAAGTGCTTCAACCAAAGGCGCCTTCCGCCTCCTCCTCCTGTGAAATCTTCCAGCAATGCAGTGGTCAAGCATAATCCCAAGTCTGCAAAGGTGAACATGATGAATGCAGCTCAAGCGGAGGAATCTACTGATGTGATAATGGGTAATCTCTCAGTTAATGATATTCCTGCAAAAGTCTTATTTGATACTGGTGCATCGCATTCTTTCATCTCAAGACCTTTTGTGGCTATGCATGATTTGGTTACTCAAGTATTGCCGAGACCTTTGTCTATTGTTTCTCCGGCTAGGGAAATGACTTCTCGAGTGATGGTTCCGAATGTCGGTATCAAGATGGGCAATTATAGATTTCTAGCTAAACCAATTGTCCTTGGTGACTCGGATATTGATCTAATTCTCGGGATGGACTGGCTTTCTCAGCACAAAGCTCAGCTTGATCGTGCTGCTGTGGAAATTCAATTGACTCACTCTTCTAATGATGTGATCATCTATGCGCTTCGTGATGAAACCATTGGTTGTTTTCTCTCAATGAGAAGGGCGAATTGGATGCTATCTCTCGATTCGATCGTTTGTGAGTACCAAGATGTCTTTCGGAAGAGCTTCGGGTATGCCTCCTCACCGACCAGCTTGAATTAGTTATCGATCTTGAGCACGCATGAACCCGTTTGCAAGCGTCCATACAAGCTTGGACCTAATGAGCTGAAGGAATTGAAGAAGCAGCTCGATGAACAAGAGCGTCTGGTTTGATCGGACCGAGTTCATCTCCTTGGGGTTGTGGTGTTCTTTTGTCCGAGAAGAAGGATGGCACGGACCGACTTTGCGTCGATTACCGTCCATTAAATAAGAAGACAATCAAGAACAAGTATCCACTTCCCAACATCAATGAGCTTTTCGAGCAACTCAAAGGTGCTAAAGTATTCTCCAAGCTTGACCTTCGTATGGGTTATCATCAGATTCGCATTCGTGAACAAGATATTCCCAAGACAGCATTCCGAACAAGCTTTGGTTCTTATGAATATACTGTCATGTCTTTCGGCCTTGTCAATGCTCCTCCAACATTCTCTCGGATGATGAACTTTATCTTCAACCCCTACACCAATGAATTCGTCTTGGTCTATCTTGATGATATTTTGGTCTTCTCCAAGAATAAGAAGGATCATGCCAAACATTTGCGATTGGTGCTCGACAAGCTCAGAGAGTATCAATTCTATGCGAAGTTTTCCAAATGTGAATTTTGGCTTGATGAAGTGCTTTATCTTGGTCATATCATCTCCGCCAAGGGCATCGCTGTTAATCCCGAGAAGGTGTCGCAGATTGTGAATTGGGAACCTCCTCGAATGTCAAGCAACTTCGATTTTCTTGGTCTTGCAAGCTATTGCCGAAGATTCGTTGAGAATTTCTCCAAGATTGCAAAGCCTCTTTCCAACCTCCTCCAGAAGCATGTGAAGTATGTCTGGTCTCCTGAGTGTGACGTTGCTTTCAATACTCTCAAAGAGAAACTCGTCACAGCTCATGTCTTGACTCCTCTGATGAATCCAAGCCATTGAAGTTTTCGTGATGCTTCTCTTCAAGGTCTCGGTCTGTGTTAATGCAAGAGAAGAGAGTTGTGGCCTATACCTCTCGTCAGCTGAAGCCCAACGAAAAGAACTACCCCACTCATGATCTTGAGTTGGCGGCAGTTGTCCATGCATTGATAACGTGGAGACATCTCTTGTTGGGAAGGAAAGTGGACATATTCACCGATCACACGAGCCTCAAGTATATCTTCACTCAACCCAACCTCAACCTCGAGCAAACTCGATGGGTGAAATGATTCAAGAGTACAACCCAAGTATTGAATATACTCCGGGCAAGGCCAATGTGATTGCAGATGCTTTGAGCAGGAAGGCTTACTGCAACAGTTTAATCCTCAAGCCCTTCCAACCGGACCTTTGTGAAGCTTTCCGCAAGCTGAATCTTCAAGTTGTTCCTCAAGGCTTTCTTGCCAACCTCATAGTCTCTCCTACTTTGGAAGATCAGATTCGTGAGGCTCAACTCCTGGATACCATGGTGAAAAAGGTGAAATGTGGTATCGACAAGGGCATTTCCAAATACAAGTGCTTCCACATTGATGACAAAGATACTCTTTTCTTCGAGGACCGGATTGTGGTTCCAAAGGGTGATCTACGTAAAGTCATTATGAACGAGGCACACAATTCCCTTCTATCCATTTATCCTGGAAGTACGAAGATGTACCATGACCTCAAGCAGTCATATTGGTGGACTCGAATGAAGCGAGAAATTGCTCAATTCATGAATGAATGTGATGTCTGCAGAAGGGTGAAAGCAGAACACCAACGACCAGCTGGTCTCCTCCAACCTCTTGCTATTCTAGAATGGAAGTTTGATCATATCGAGATGGACTTCGTGACTGGATTTCCAAAGTCCAAGCGTGGAAATGATGCTATCTTCGTTGTCATTGACAAGCTTACTAAAGTGGCTCATTTTCTTCCTATCAAAGAATCTATCACAGCAGCTCAGTTGGCAGAGCTATACACATCCAGGATTGTCTCCTTGCACGGCATTCCACAATTGATCTCTTCAGACCGTGGCAGCATCTTTACCTCCAAGTTTTGGGATTCCTTTCAGAAGGCCATGGGCACCAACATTCGTTTCAGCACAGCTTTCCATCCTCAAACAAGTGGCCAAGTCGAGCGGGTCAATCAAATCCTTGAAGATATGCTCAGGGCTTGTGTCATTTCCTTCGGTATGAAGTGGGAAGATTGTCTTCCATACACCGAGTTCTCCTACAACAACAGCTTCCAAGCGAGTTCGGGCAAGGCCCCATTCGAAATTCTCTATGGCAGAAAGTGCCGTACTCCTCTCAATTGGTCTGAGACAGGTGAACGCCAACTTCTTGGCAATGACTTGATCACAGAAGCCGAAGATATGTGCAAAGTCATTCGTGAGAATCTCAAAACCGCGCAATCACGCCAGAAGAGCTATTATGATGACAAGCACCGTGATGTGGCTTTTGAAATCGGAGACCATGTCTACCTCCGCGTCTCTCCAATGAAAGGCACTCGTCGATTCGGTATCAAAGGGAAGCTTGCCCCTAGATACGTGGGTCCTTTCAAGATCATTGGCAAAAGAGGCGATCTCGCCTATCAACGAGCTTCCGTCCAACTTCGCGAGCGTGCGATGTGTTTCACGTGTCACAGCCGCAAGTGCTTCAAGACTCTGGCGCACTATCAACTTCAAGAAATTGACCTCCAAGAAGATCTCTCTTATCATGAGCACCCCGTTGCTATTCTTGAAGAAACCGAGCGCAAGACTCGCAACAAGTTAATCAAATTCCTGAAAGTGAAGTGGTCACACCATTCCGACCGAGAAGCCACCTGGGAGCGCGAGGATCACCTATGTTCCGAATATCCGGAGTTCTTTCAGTCCTAGATCTCGGGACGAGATCCTCTTGTAGTGGTGGAGTGTTGTAACACCCCGGATGTAACTTTCCATATTTGTAACTCCAAATCTTACCATTTTCGGCATTGTGATATGATATTCCCTCCGTGGTTGGGTTTTTGTCTTTCGTTTTGCATTTTGTCCATGTCATGCATTTCATATCATGTCATCATGTGCATCGCATTTGCATACGTGTTCGTCTCATGATTCGGAGCATTTTTCCCGTTGTCCGTTTTGCAATCCGGCACTCCTATGTCCCCCGGCGTCCCCTTTTACATTTTTCCGTGTGCGGGTACTAAACTTTCTCGGAATGGACCGAGGTTTGTCAAGTGGCCTTGGTATACCACCGGTAGACCACCAGTCAAGTTTCAGGTCATTTGGAGCTCGTTTGGTACTCCAACGGTTAACCGCACTCTCGCAAAGGCCTCTTTTAAGTTGCAGCCCAACACCCCTTCAAAACAGCCCAATAACCTATCTAAGTCACTTCCATGCTCTCCGTCGTCGGATCACGATCGTGTGGGCGAAAACCGCACTCCATTTGGAGCTTCCTAGCTCCTTCTACCTAGATATATGCCTCCCCCTCCGAAATTCTCAAGCAAACCCTAGCTTTTTTTCCTCCCCGCCACGGACGAAATCCGGCGAGCGGACACGTCCGTCCGCCCGCCGTGCGGACAAACTGGCCGCCCACGTGTCCGCGCATACCCAGATCGCCCGACCCAGGGGCCCGCGAGGCCCGTGCGGGGGCCCTCCGGCCCGGCCAGCTGCGCGCGCGCCAGCAGCGCGCCCCGCTCCTCCGTGCCTCCGCCCTGCGGTCGCCCGCGCCGCCGCCGGCTGCCCGGCCGCCCGCGCCGCCTCGCCCGGCCGGCCGCCCGTCGCCGCGTCGCCCGGCCCGTCGCCGTCCGCGCCGGCCCGCGCGCCCGCCGCGCCGCCGCCTCCCGCCTCCTCCGGCCCCTCCTCTCCACCGGCCGCCGTCCCCGGCCCTCCTTCCTGCGCTCCGGCCGCCGCCTCGGGTCGCGCGCGCGCCGGATCTGAGATCCACCGACGAGGGTTGACTTCTCCTCCCCCGTTTCCCTCTAAGTTCTTTTCTGTGATTATTTTGTTGCATCTTGAATGCATCATAACTTTGCACCCGTAACTCCGTTTCGTGCGTGTAATATGTCAAATTGTTCGCCTCGAAGAGTAGATCATTTCATCTCATTGCATCATTTTCATTTGAGCTCATCTTGATGCCCGAAATGCTGTTAGAAGAGGGCTATGTGATGTTAGTTTCTGTTTCTAAACAGAACATGCACTTTTGTATTTTTTGCCATGATTGATGTGTGCATCCTATGATCTTGAGTCCTACATGTGTTTTGTAATATGCCATGCCATCTTTACAGGGGTGTATGCCATGTATTTTTTTGATCTTTATGGTGACTAGTACAAGCATGCAAACTAGGCTTCATGATGTTGCTGATTTCAGCCCCTGTTTTGCTGATATTTTTATGCCATGTTAACTTGATGCTACCGAGAGATCCATGCATACTTTGAGATACTTCAGTAAGGATGTTTTGAACATATGGTTATTATCTATCCATCCATGCCCTTGTTTGCAATTATGGAGTTCCATAGCTTGAGTCAATCGACCTCTACTTTTGCTATAAAATGTTCCCTGGCAGATTGTTTACATGTTATTCAATTTTGCCAAGGTTGTTGTAGTTGATCCGTGTATGCTATGATGTTGTTCTTGCCATGTATATCTTCTATGCCATGTCTTCTTGATGGATGTATGCTTAGTTTATCATGTAATGCTCTGTAGTGAGTGCATCGAGCTCTTAAACATGCCTACTTGTTATCTGTTTTTGTCATGCCTTCGCTGCTGAATCATTAACGAAACTTGCTATATTGACATGGGTGATATTGTATTTTCTGATCCTTTTTGGCTCATGGTCATTAAGGGACTTTTGTTCTATGCTTTTAGTAGATTCATGCCATGCCTTGTTTTGCTATTATAAGTTCCTGTAGCATGCTGTTTTCTTGCTCTGAACATTGCTTCCTGATGCTGATTTTGCCATGTTCAGCAATTTCACTAGGTCTGTGAAGCTGATATGTTTTGCACTTTTGCCATGCTTGTTTGGTCCTGTTATGTTGTGAATTAGCCGTAGCTCAGTGTTCATCTTTTGTCAAGCATCTTGAGTAGATGACTTCCATATACTTTGTTGGTACGTTTGGGTGCAGTAGCTTAATTTCTTGTCGCTTGCTATGTGGCATCATATGCTGTTAATGGCAGATTTGTGCCATTCTTGTTTTGCTTGTCATTTGCAAACCGTGCATCCGATTCCGGTGATCTTTATATCGATTTCGACCGAAATCATCTCATCTTTCCATCGGCATACTTGGTTTGCAAAGTTGATGCCTGGTTCATCATTTTCCTTCCGGAGCACGCATACGCATTGCATATCACATCTCGCATATCATGCCATGTATTGCATCATGTTGCTTGTGCATTGCACCGTGATTTATTGTGGTTCCTTTGTTTGTGTTCTTGCTTTGGGTAGAGCGGGAGGCGAGTGCGTGAGCGAGGAACCTGTTGAGAACGCCACGAGGATCAAGCTTTCGACAACTCGAGAACTTTGAGCAAGATGACCATACCCTCGAAATCACTTCTATCTTTGCTTGCTAGATGCTCGCTCTTTTGCTATGCCTATGCTACGATGCCTATCACTTGCTTATCATGCCTCCCATATTTCCATGCCAGCCCCTAACCATCCTTTCCTAGCAAACCGTTGATTGGCTATGTTACCGCTTTGCTCAGCCCCTCTTATAGCGTTGCTAGTTGCAGGTGAAGATGAAGTTTGTTCCTTTTTGGAACATGGATATGTTGTTCCTTGTTGGAACATGTTTACTTGTTGGGGATATCACAATATATCTGCTATAATTAATGCATCTATATACTTGGTAAAGGGTGGAAGGCTCGGCCTTATGCCTAGTGTTTTGTTCCACTCTTGCCACCCTAGTTTCCGTCATACCGGTGTTATGTTCCTTGATTTTGCGTTCCTTACACGGTTGGGTGATTTATGGGACCCCCTTGACAGTTCGCTTTGAATAAGACTCCTCCAGCAAGGCCCAACATTGGTTTTACCATTTGCCACCTAAGCCTTTTTCCCCGGGTTTTCGCGAGCCGAGGGTCATCTTTATTTTAAACCCCGGACGGTGCTCCTTGAGTGCTGGCCCGAACTAGAACCATGTGGCGCCCCTCAAGGAAACTTGAGGTCTGGTTTTACTTGTATGGACTGCTCATCCGGATGTGCCACGAGAACGAGATATGTGCAGCTCCTATCGGGATTTGTCGGCACAATCGGGCGGCTTTGCTGGTCTTGTTTTATTCTTTGTCGAAATGTCTTGTAGTCCGGGATTTCGAGACTGATCGGGTCTTCCCGGTAGAAGGAATATCCTTCGTTGATCGTGAGAGCTTATAATGGGCTAAGTTGGGACACCCTGCAGGTATTATCTTTCAAAGCCGTGCCCGCGGTTATGAGGCAGATGGGAATTTGTTAATGTCGGTTGTAGAAAACCGAAGTTGACCTTATTTAAAATACACATCAACGCGTGTGTAACCGTGATGGTCTCTTCTCGCGGAGTCCGGAAGTGAACACGGTGTTGGAGTTATGTTTGGCGTAAGTAGTACAGGATCACTTCTTGATCGCTACTAGCTTCACGACCGTGCCTTGCTTCTCTTCTCGCTCTCTTTTGCGAATGTAGCCACCATATATGCTAGTAAACTTGCTGCAGCTCCACCTCACAATTCTGTCCTTCCTATAAGCTTAAATAGTCTTGATCTCGCTGGTGTGAGATTGCTGAGTCCCGTGACTCACAGATTCTACCAAAACAGTTGCAGTGCCGACGATGCGGTCACGGTGGCGCAACCGAGCTCAAGTGGGAGTTCGACGAGGAACGTGGTCGTTACTATGTGTCTTTTCACGATGATCGATAGTGGAGCCAGTTGGGACGATCGGGGATGTGTAGCATTTGGGGTAGTCTTCTTTTATTTTGGTTCCGTAGTCGGACCTTGAGTGTAATCTGAATGATGGATGTTTATTTATGTATTGTGTGAAGTGGCGATCGTAAGCCAACTATGTATCTCTTTCCCTTATGTATTACATGGGTTGTGTGAAGATTACCTCACTTGCGACATTGCTTTCAATGCGGTTATGCCTCTAAGTCGTGCTTCGAGACGTGGGAGATATAGCCGCATCGAGGTCGGCCAAGCAGTGCATGGTAGGGGCTCTCAAGGTCCACCACTTCAAACCAGACTGGCTCACGGCAGAAATGATTCTGGTCTCTGAAGAGAACATCAATTTGGGTCTTGCCGATTGGTGAGCAGGAAAGGCCAGGGACTATGCTATGGAATACAGTCCGACTGGGGAGGAGCTGCTTCGGTTTGATTCCCAACTTCTCCATTGTGTCACGGTACAGGATATTGATGCTGCTGCCGCCATCTATCAGGACTCTGGAGAAACGAGCTGCCCGCTAACGGTGTCCTGGACTAGGGGGTACTCACCACGTCATCTCCCGATCTATTAGATTGGGCCGAGGACCCCCAGGCCGTATATTCATGGGCCAGTCCGGACAGCTGCCGCATACAAGGAAGATTCCACAAGACTTGGCGATCAAGACAAGGACTCCTCCCCACCGGCGTATTCGGCTAGGACTCTTGTTATCCTAGGCCCTTTGGTGCATTATATAAACCGAGGCCAAGCTAGTCGATAGATATACAACAACCATAGCATCGTAGGCTAGCTCTTAGGGTTTAGCCTCTACGATCTCGTGGTAGATCTACTCTTGTACTACCCATATCATCAATATTAATCAAGTAGGAAGTAGGGTTTTACCTCCATCGAGAGGGCCCGAACCTGGGTAAACATATGTGTCCCTTGCTTCCTATTACCATCAGCCTTGACACACAGATCGGGACCCCCTACCCGAGATCCGCCGGTTTTGACACCGACATTGGTGCTTTCATTGAGGGTTCCATTGTGCCGTCACCGTAAGGCTCGATGGCTCCTTCTATCATCGGTAACGATGCGGTCCAGGGTGAGGTTTTCCTCTTCGGACAGATCTTCATATTCGGCGGCTTCGCACTGCGGGCCAACTCGCTTGGCCATCTGGAGCAGATCGAGAGCTACGCCCCTGGCCACCAGGTTAGGTTCGGAAACTTGAACTACACGGCCGACATCCGCGGAGACTTGATCTTCGACGGATTCGAGCCCATGACAGGTGCGCCGCTTAGTACCATTAAGCATGACTTTGATCTGTCGTTTGACGGTGTTCGGGAGAACGCGCCTGCAGCTGCCCTGGCTTTAGATCCTGAGCAGATCGCGGCATCCGGGGACCGGTGGATAGACCCCGCCACGGAGGCCGCACACTCATCGGCTATAGAGCCGAACACAGACTTCGCCTCCAATAAAGTCTGTGCCATCGGACCCTCAGACTCGTCTCCGGCTATAGGCTCCGAACCGCGAGCATCCGTGCCTATCGAATCTGATTGGGCACTGATTATGGAGTTCACCTCCGCGGATATCTTTCAGCACTAGCCCTTGGACGATGTGGTAAGTTTATTGAAATCTCTATCCCTGTCCGGAGACTCCCAGCCGAACTATGCCCGGCATTGACCACGTCACGACCTGCATCGGCGGGGCCGCACTGTTGCTTCTTCAAGCCGGTGTCCATCACGCCGACCTACTTCGACATCTCGGCTGGACCGGGGGCTTCGCCATCTCTTCATCAACCTACTCCGGAGACTTCGGTGTCACTAGCCGACCAGCTCCATCACGTTAGCGGGACTGAGGGCTTTGCCTCGGCAAACCAACCTTTGCCAGCATTGCCATGCCGTCGCTTTATCACCCGTCAGACAATGGGTGTGCGGATCGGGTCCCAATTTTGGGAATCACCTTTCTTCGGATTGCTACAACAAATAAACCAGGTTCTATTAATCCTAGTATTTTTTTGCTTGTTTGGGTTTATTTTTCCAAGGAATTATTACTCTGGTTTGTCCATCATCTGTACACAGGTTTATCAAATGGTGGCCGCATTAACGACGGTCGCATGGTGGTTCGGTCAGTTTACGTACATAGTCCGGCGAACGCCGCATCCGGAACTCGGACCGACCTGAGAATTCAGGCTTTGCCACGCCTTCACCGCGTCACGCCATCGCCCTGCATCGACATTGGCTTCGGCGCCATGCCATATTTCTTTTATTACTCACTTTGCATAAATTATTTATTATGCATCAATTTTTATTTTTTAATTTATCATTATTAATATTATCTCCGGTTTGCACTATTTTTTGTGCACAGGAAAATGATCCAGCTGGACTATATCCTTTGGCGTCACCTCGGGACCGGCTTGGGGGATGGAACCTTGTCCCGCATCAAGCTCGGACCGCGTCATCAATACCGAACACATTAACCAGCTAAGTTGCCTTCATGCTCAAAGTTTTAAATTTTTAACTTGTGTTCGGCTCGACCAAGCATTATACTTTTTTTGGAAAAAACTTGCTTGTAAAAAACTTCCTTGTCCAAACTTTGTTTGTGACGGACAAATTCAAATACCCGACATTTGGGGCTCCCTTGCTGGAGCTTTTCCTCTTGCATATGATTATACTTGTATGGCTTCGTTCCTTGTTCGTGTATTATGCCACAATATGCACCATATTGACCTAAGTGATTTGCAAGCTGGGTTGCCTTGCTCCTGTGTTTACCCCTACGTTCCCGATTGTTCGGCTAGGGAGTAAAGGGAGCACCTCTGCGATTGTCACGATCGGGTCAACCGAGCCGGACCTCAGACTGGGTGAAGCCGAAAGCTAGCGCTCTTACTGTTTTCAATAATGGTCGGCACACAACGAAACTCATGAGTACAAAAAATCTATTGCACAAGTCTCATATTAACAATGAGCACCAAAGAAAGGTATCGGTGGGGGTACTATTTTCTTCGAAGATGCTTCTTACACTTCGTTAGTAATATAGCATAAGTTCCCTGAGCGCGCTTTGTCTGTTACAGCCTTATGGCCTGATTGCCTGGTTATCGGAAACACCGTCGATATTCTCGACAGGTGGAGTACATAACACTTTTTGGTCCTTGACCGAAAAGGGAGAAGCCGACGGTCAGTTAAGACGCGTTTAAAGTCCGGGTGAAAATAGATATGATATAAGTACTTCGGTACATACAATCATTCTTTTTCCCAAGTCACTTGGGGGCTCTTAAAGTTTATTTGAGCCATTTTATGATAAGTGTTTTTCTTCTTAGTCGTTGCAAAGCTTTTATTATTATTATTTATCACTCCTTTCTCGACGCAAGTGTGTGGTCAATAGCCGGATAGCCTTACTTCTCTCAAAGCCGCTCGAACTTAGTTTGCTAAACTAGCCTCGGAGAAGCACTCCGCCTTCGGGATAAGGAGGTTGAAGCCGTAGGCTGACCCACTCGAAGTCTTGAGATAGGATGTGTCATTGTAAAGCACGGCAGGAAACACAATTTTCTAAGTCCAATTTTTGATTTGGCATCGAACACTCGATTTAGTTCAGATGTCCAGTTTTTACTGAAGTTTTTGTTTTTTCAAGCCTATGGCACTTTTAAACTATTTGTGCGTTTTCAGCATTAGTCTCGCAGTGCAACGTCGGACATCTTTAGGGATTCGGCAAAAACATTCTCGGATATTGCTTTATATGCATCGGTTTCGAATTATGTCTTCGGTCAATAGTTGGGTTGCCCGGCTCCGGTGCTTACCTCCTACGTTCTGCGTTGTTCGGCTAGGTGTGCAAAGGGAGAACCACTGCGATTGTGCTTCCAGTTCGCATGGTCAAGCACCTCAGTGGAGAAAGCCGAAAACTGACTGTCACAATAGGCGTAAACTGGTCAGCGATCCGATGACTATGTTAAATGACGGGCCGTTCATACGTAAACTGGTCAGCGATCCGATGACTATTTTAAATGACGGGCCGTTCATAACATTGGCCGAAGTGTTTACGGCTTGACCTCGGCTGTCGCCAAACACTAACCGGGGACTCATAGCTAGCTTCCCCAGTATAAATCTCCTATGACTAAGCGAAAGTTTTAAAGCCCGCATATCTGATTGCCTCGTTTCTGCTAACACAACCGCCTTCGGGCACCGAGACGTCGGCTAAGGGTTGCTTTGTTATTGCGGAAACACCCTACATAGTATCTACCAAGGGGTAGAAGCCGACGATGGGCCACTTTCCACTGATAAACGGTCACAATGGAGTCAAAATAATGATGTAAAGTACTTGGATACATAGAATCATTACACATAATTTGTGATTTTACTCTGGATATCGATCCTTAATTCGCCACCCGTGCCCACATTAAGGCTCGGGGGCTAGTGGGCTATGCGCTCATTATTTACAAACATTAAAGGGGCACATCGATCCCCTGATCTGGTGTTGCCACCCGACCAGTGTCTCGGGGGCTACTGCATTGGCTATTCAATGCAGAAAATTCAAGGGGCGCAGTGTTCGGCTTGATCGAACTATGGGAAAGCGCATCTTCGGACAGCAATAAGTACCATCTGGACCTATCTGGCATCAAGCTATATATCACAGCGACCTCTCACGACCCTCTCTCAGGGGCCCGTTCGCAGATCACTATTATTTCTAATATATTACACTGCATTTTTATTCCTACGTATGCTGCCGAGCTAGGAGTTGATCCTCGGGCCGATTTCGCGCATCGGCCTGAGTCTCAGGGGCTACTAAGATCAGTGGTTTCATGTTTTCCTTCAGGTGCATCTCGGGTTTTGGACTGACACACACCTTGATGGTTACTGGATATACATATACTAGCTATACATCTCGGCAGAGAATAAACTGCACCAGTTACAAATATTCACAAAAATCAGCCCGCGGTCGGGGTGGCGCACCACCTCGGGGGTAGTCCGGCATAAAGCTCGGGCACCAGCGGCTAGCTCCATAGAGGGCATTTCCGGCATTAAGCTCGGCTACACTCCTTCAACTTTTTTGTACCAAGATGATCTATGACATCTTGGATATAGTTTGGCGTTGGAGCTCGGATACAGTCCGACGCTGGAGCTTGGACACAGTACGACGTTGGAGCTCGAAAGCAGTCCGGCATTGGTGCTCGGCTGCAAAGGATACCTCGAATGCAGTCCGGCGTTGGAGCTCGGACGCAAGAGGACACTGCCTCCCGGGAACAACTTCAAACCTGAGGCGTGGCATAAAAATAACAAGGCATTGATAAAGGCCGAAAACTTAAAGGGGCTCCTTGGATACCCAACGTGTAAAATCTTCGGATGCACTTCAGCAATCCTCAAGATCAAAGATGAGAAGATTTGTTGAACCAGTTTTCAAGACCGAAGACCGAATATGAAGAACAGTTCGGAAGAATCGAGGAGCGTCCCTAACTTGAAGACCGGTTCTGGGGGCTACTGACGGTGTCCTGGACTAGGGGGTACTCACCACGTCATCTCCTGATCTATTAGATTGGGCCGAGGACCCCCATGGCTGTATATTCATGGGCCAGTCCGGACAGCTGCCGCATACAAGGAAGATTCCACAAGACTTGGCGATCAAGACAAGGAATCCTCCCCACCGGCGTATTCGGCTAGGACTCTTGTTATCCTAGGCCTCTGGTGCATTATATAAACCCGAGGCCAGGCTAGTCGATAGATATACAACAATCATACCATCATAGGCTAGCTCTTAGGGTTTAGCCTCTACGATCTCATGGTAGATCTACTCTTGTACTACCCATATCATCAATATTAATCAAGCAGGAAGTAGGGTTTTACCTCCATCGAGAGGGCCCGAACCTGGGTAAACATCTGTGTCCCTTGCTTCCTGTTACCATCAGCCTTGACGCACAGATCGGGGCCCCCTACCCGAGATCCGCCAGTTTTGACACTGACACCCGCCTCTCCATTGCAAAGGTAGCATCCAGGACCAGGGCATAGGAGCCAGGGGAGGGCATTACCTCCGGGTGGTCGGCCCTGCTCCAACTGATAGGCTTCTCGGACCAATGCATGACTCTGGAGTATTTGAGGCCACTGCTTGTACTTCTTGCTGTTGCAGCCGTCGACTGCGTCTATCATCGGCCACACTAGTGAATACAACATATGCTCCATGCTCCACAAGGTACTCATCTTGTATGGCACCGACTAGCCGGGCCGCCGGCTGCTAGGGTGGAGGAGGCGGCAGGCCAGCAGGCGGAGGAGGTAGGAGGCCATCTCCCTTAGCAATCCTGGTGAGCCAATGACACTTCCGAGTGGTGTGGTTGGACGGCTTCATGCCACTATAGAATTTGCAGGGTGCATCAAGGGTCTGCTCGTAAGAAAAGGCAGGCAACCAATTGGGCTTGCTGCCCTTCTGACGATTGGGCGCTGGCTGCCCTTCCGGCTGCTGGTCCTCGACTGTCGCCACCTGCCGGCTGGTGGAAGCCGGCTGGGCGGCCTTCCGCTTGTTGTCGCTTGGATGCTGTCGCCGACTGGTCTCACCAGCCGAAGTCCGAGGGGTCTGAGGTGCCACCTTGCCGGACACATCAACTAGGATCTCCGCCTTCATGGAGGAATCGGCTGTGGCGTGCTTGTCGGCGATGATCAGCAGCTCGTCGAGTGTCGCAGGCTCGTCGCAGAGGAGTCGATGCTTGAGGAGGGTGCCCTCTCGGCACCCGGCGGTGAAGTACTCGATCGCCTGCACCTCATGCATGCCTTCGCAGGAGTTGCGCAGCTCGGCCCAGCGCGTGAGATAGTCGCGAGTCGATTTGCTGGGCCCTTGGATGCACAAGGAGAGCTGTCGGGGCATGGGAGGCCGCTTGTACGTGCTGGTGAAGTTGCAGATGAAGGCCTCGGTGAAATCAACCCAGCTATTGATGCTGCGGGGCTTCAGGCTGTTAAGCCACGTCCGGGCTGTGCCTTGAAGCATGAGCAGGACGTACTTTACGGCAACGCGCTTGTTGCCGTTCGCTATGCTGACGACCGTGGAGTAGTCGACCAGCTAGTCCTCCAGCTTCACGGAGCCGGTGTATTTGGGCGTATCACGCGGAAGGGTGAACCCTTTGGGAAAGGGCTCATCTCGGATTCGTGGGCCGAAACAGGGCGGCCCCAGCGCGTCTTCTTCTTCTAGCGCGAGGGATCGGTTGAGGTGATCGATCCGATGGCGGGCGTCGTTCTCTCCGACTCCCTCTCGGCGGCCAAGGCGGTCGCCGAGTGTCGGGTGCGTGACAGGCGGCGGAGTAGGGTGCCTCGCTCCACGAGGTGGAGGAGGAGGCGGATCGCCTCGCCGCTCCACAGCTCGAGGCGGCCGTCCTCGCCTCGCTCGATGGAGAGGCGCGTCCGGCTGTGGCTGGCAGCCGGCTCGTTGCCTGTTCTTCCGCAGGCGCCACCAGTCGGCATCCGGGACGTCGCCCCATGATCCTGGCGAGGGGGCGGTTCGTCATTCCGCTGGGCGGGTACTTCAGCGCGACAGCTGGCCTCGTGCTACGCGGCGGCCGCGTATAGGAGCTGCTGGACTCGCTTCGTCATGTGGCAGCGCTCATCGCCATCGTATTTGTCCAGCTCATCCATCACCACCTGGGCAGCCCGGATGTTCTCTGCAGGCGTGGCATAAACTGGGCGCTCTGCCCCGAACACGCTGGCAATGGTCGCGCCATGCTGCCGGATCGTGCCGATGCGGCTAGGCCCCTCAGGAGCCGGCGTGCCGCCGACGGCTAGATCCATCTCGCGCCGGTAAGCGTCCGAGAGGCGTCGCATGCTAGCCAGTGGCCAGCGTTCTCAAGAAGCTGGACACGGCGCGCCTCCAGCGTCTCAGCATCCGCGCCCTTGGGGATGGGCGCCGACAGGTCTCGCAGAGCCGCGTCGAGTGGGTCTCGAGCACTTCCGTCCGAGTGCTCGCCGTTGTGAATGACGAGCACCTCCGTGACAGTGCTCCCACCGCTGTGCTCGCGAGGAGGTGGCTCGTCGTAGACCACCATGTTGGTGGGGAATGCGTCAATCGACGCTGTGTCGGAGTCGACGATCATCGGATCGGTGGAGCCAACACACTCCAGGTCCACAGCAGGCTCGCTGGTGACGTGGAGCTGGTCGAGGAGGCTGACGAGGCGGCTCTCGGGGCAGCCGGTGTCCGCGTCGGAGGCCGGCTCGTCGGAGAGGTGGATCTCGCCAACAAGGTCGGCGAGTAGCTTCTTGCTGCAAGCGATCTCCACGCTTTTCAACAAGATCGAGGCCGACGCTGCCGGGCGTCTTTGGGCTGTCTTCGCTCGCCAGGAAGGAACAAGGTTCCCGTCCAGAGAAGATCTCCGGGAGAGGGTGCACCTCGCCCCACGGTGGGCGCCAAATGTCGGGGGTTGGGTGCGACATATGCCAATGGATGGCTTATCATGGTGGGAGCGAGTAGGACGTCCCTGTTACGTCTCCAATGTATCTATAATTTTTGATTGCTCCATGCTACTTTATCTACTGTTTTGGACTATATTGGGCTTTATTTTCCAGTTTTATATTATTTTTGGGACTAACCTATTAACCGGAGGCCCAACCCAGAATTGCAGTTTTTGCCTATTTCAATGTTTTGAAGAAACAGAATATCAAACGGAGTCCAAACGGAATGAAACCTTCGGGAACGTGATTTTCTCACTGAACGTGATCCAGGGGACTTGGACCCTACTCCAAGGAACAAAAGAGGCAGTCACGAGGGTGGGGGCGCCCCCTGGCTCGTGGGCCCCCTATTGCTCCACCGACGTACTCCTTCCTCCTATATATACCTACATATACCCAAACAATCAGAACAGGAGCCAAAAACCTAATTCCACCCCCGCAACTTCCTATATCCACGAGATCCCATCTTGGGGCCTGTTCCGAAGCTTCGCCGGAGGGGGCATCCATAACGGAGGGCTTCTACATCATCATCAAAGCCTCTCCAATGAAGTGTGAGTAGTTTACCTCAGACCTACGGGTCCATAGTTATTAGCTAGATGGCTTCTTCTCTCTTTTTGGATCTCAATACAATGTTCTCCCCCTCTCTCGTGGAGATCTATTCGATGTAATCTTCTTTTTGCGGTGTGTTTGTTGAGACCGATGAATTGTGGGTTTATGATCCAGCTTATCTATGAATAATATTTGAATCTTCTCTGAATTCTTTTATGTATGATTGAGTTATATTTGCAAGTCTCTTGAATTATCCGCTTGGTTTGGCCAACTAGATTGGTAGTTCTTGCAATGGGAGAAGTGCTTAGCTTTGGGTTCAATCTTTATGTGTCCTTTCCCAAAGGATGAAGGGGCAGCAAGGCACGTATTGTATTGTTGCCATCGAGGATAACAAGATGGGGTTTTATCATATTGCATGAATTTATCCTCTACATCATGTCATCTTGCTTAAGGTGTTACTCTGTTTTAACTTAATACTCTAGATGCATCTGGATAGCGGTCGATGAGTGGAGTAATAGTAGTAGATGCAGAATCGTTTCGATCTACTTGTCATGGACGTGATGCCTATATACATGATCATACCTAGAGATACTCATAACTATGCTCAACTCTGTCAATTGCTCAACAGTAATTTGTTCACCCACCGTAGAATATCTATGCTCTTGAGAGAAGCCACTAGTGAAACCTATGGCCCCCGGGTCTATTCTCATCATATCAATCTCCATCACTTTTAAATACTTGCTTTGTTTTTACTTTGCCTTTTATTTTTACTTTGCATCTCTAAACCAAAAATACCAAAAAAATATTATTTATCATCTCTATCAGATCTCACTCTCGTAAGTGACCGTGAAGGGATTGACAACCCCTAATCGCGTTGTTTGCGAGTAGCTATCGTTTTGTGCAGGTACGAGGGACTTGTGCGTGGTCTCCTACTGGATTGATACCTTGGTTCTCAAAAACCGAGGGAAATACTTACGCTACTTTACTACATCATCCTCTCCTCTTCGGGGAAATCCAACGTAGTGCTCAAGAGGTAGCAAGAAGAATTTCTGGCGCCGTTGCCAGGGAGGCTCACGCAAGAGCAAGTCAAGACATACCAAGTACCCATCACAATCCCTATCTCTCGCATTACATTATTTTCCATTTACCTCTCGTTTTCCTCTCCCCCACTTCACCCTTGCCGTTTTATTCGCCCTCTCTTTCCCAATCTCCTCCTCTTTTTCCCGTTGCCTTTTCCTCGTCTGTTTGTTTGCTCGTGTGTTAGTTTGCTTGCTTGTCGTCATGACTAGTCTCTTATCTTCTCCGTTATCTCCCGAGAATGAATTTCTAAATTTTAAGCAAAGGGAGGGAGAAAATCTAAAATACGCTTGGTATAGAATTTGCAATGCTCAAAATAGATCTACCATGAAGCAATCTACTTCAGTTCTCCTTCGTAATTTTTACGTAGGTGCTAATCCTTGGCATAGATATATCCTTGATACCGTTACCGGAGGGAATTTCTTGGGTAGCCATACTTTTGATTCTTATAATGCTTTAATAGATTTATTTGGCTCACCACCTCTTTTGGTTAATGGAACTATGTTAACTTTGGAGCATGTTATGCAAAGATTTGAAATTATTGAGAATAAAGTTGCTACCATTGAATCTATTGAAAATCTTGATAAAAAGATCCACAACCAAATTACCCAATATGGATCTAAGGTAGGAATGACTTTGAAAAATATTAAAGAACCCATAGTTTAATGAGAAAATAAATCTAGATTCCACAAGAATCGATAAACTTGAGGGTATCATTACCAACTTGGGAACCGCTTTTTCTTCCATACAAAACACCCCAAGTTCGTCTACTAAAAATACTTAGCTTGTTTATGTTCCTAAGAATAAGGGTGAATCATCTAGTAAGGAAACTGCGGATCTTAAATCTATAAGTGTTCATCCCAATCTCTTTGCCATCATTAAGGAACCATTTGCTATGAATGAATCTTTCGATCTTTTGCCTAAAAATTTGATAATTACTAGAAAGAAAGAAATTTCTAAGAAAGATGGATGCCTCATTGAAGAATTGCCTACCAAAGATGGCAATACCTAGATCTATCCTTGCTTTTATGCCTAGCTAGGGGCGTTAAACGATAGCGCTTGTTGGGAGGCAACCCAATTTTATTTTTTTATTTTTTGTTTTTGCTCCTGTTTAGGAATAAATAATCCATCTAGCCTCTGTTTATATGTGGTTTTATCTTTTAATTAGTGTTTGTGCCAAGCTAGACCTATTGGATCTTCTTGGATGATAGTTATTTGATCTTGCTGTAATTTCCAGAAACTTTGCGCTCAGTGCCCAAATTGTTAAAAATCACCAGAACGTGATAAAATACTGATTCCAATTGCTTCTGATCAATAAACAAATTGTCTAGGCCTTCTAATTTTGGTAGAATTGTTTAAGTTCCAGAAGTTTGCGTTAGTTACAGATTACTACAGACTGTTCTGTTTTTGGCAGATTCTGTTTTGCGTGTGTTGTTTGCTTATTTTGATGAATCTATGGCTAGTAAAATAGTTTATAATCCATAGAGAAGTTGGAATACAGTGGGTTTAACACCAATATAAATAAAGAATGAGTTCATTACAGTACCTTAAAGTAGTCTTTTGTTTCCTTTCTCTAACGGAGCTCACAAGATTTCTATTGAGTTTTGTGTTGTGAAGTTTTCAAGTTTTGGGTGAATTCTTTTGATGGATTATGGAACAAGGAGTGGCAAGAGCCTAAGCTTGGGGATGCCCATGGCACCCCCAAGATAATCAAAGGACACCAAAAAGTCAAAGCTTGGGGATGCCCCGGAAGGCATCCCCTCTTTCGTCTACTTCCATCGGTAATTTACTTGGGGCTATATTTTTATTCACCACATGATAAGTGTTTTGCTTGGAGCGTCTTGTATTATTTGCGTCTTTGCTTGTTAGTTTACCACAATCATCCTTGCTGTACACACCTTTTGAGAGAGCCATACATGAATTGGAATATGATAGAATGCTCATAGTGCCTCACTTATATTTTTTGAGTTTGATAGTTATGCTCATAGTGCTTCACTTATATCTTTTGAGCTTGATAATTTTTGCTCTAGTGCTTCACTTAGATCTTTTAGAGAACGGTGGTGGATTTGTTTTAAAGAAACTATTGATATCTCATGCTTCACTTAGATTAGTTTGAGAGTCGTTAATAGCATGGTAATTTGCTTAAAATTAATATACTTGGTATTCAAGATATGTGAAACTTTCTTTTGAGTGCGTTGAATACTAAGAAAACTTTGATACTTGATAATTGTTTTGAGATATGGAGGTGGTAATATTAAAGTCATGCTGGTTGGGTGATTATGAATTTAAATAATGCTTGTGTTGAAGTTAGCAAATCCCGTAGCATGCACGTATGGTTAAAGTTGTGTAACAAATTTGAAACATGAAGTGTACCTGGCTTGTACATCCTTATGAGTGGCGGTCGGGGACGAGCGATGGTCTTTTCCTACCAATCTATCCCCCTAGGAGCATGCACGTAGTACTTGATTTTTGATGACTTCTAAATTTTTGCAATAAGTATATGAGTTCTTTTGACTAATGTTCAGTCCATGGATTATACGCACTTTTACCTTTCCGCCATTGCTAGCCTCTTCGGTACCGTGCATTGCCTTTTCTCACATTGAGAGTTGGTGCAAACTTCGCCGGTACATCCAAACCCCGTGATATGATACGCTCTATCACACATAAACCTCCTTATATCTTCCTCAAAACAGCCACCATACCTACCTATTATGGCATTTCCATAGCCATTCCGAGATATATTGCCATGCAACTTTCCACCGTTCCGTTCATCATCATGACATACCTTACTTTTGTCATATTGCCATTGCATGATCATGTAGTTGACATCGTATTTGTGGCAAAGCCACAATGCATTATTTTTCATACATGTCACTCTTGATTCATCGCACCATCCCGGTACACCGCAGGAGGCATTCATATAGAGTCATATCTTGTTCTAGTTTCGAGTTGTAATCCTTATGTTGTAATCAATAGAAGTGTGATGATCATCATTATTAGAGCATTTCCCAAAAGAAAAAAAAGAGAAAGGCAAAAAAAGGCCCAAAAAAAAGAAAATAAATAAAAAGTGCAATGTTACTATCTCTTTTTTCCACACTTGTGCTTCAAAGTAGCACCTTGTCTTCATGTAGTGAGTCTCATATATTGTGCTTCAAAGTAGCACCATGCTTTTCATATAGTTGGTCTCATAAGTTGTATTTTTATACTAGTGGGAATTTTTCATAGAACTTGGCTTGTATATTCCTACGATGGGCTTCCTCAAATGCCCTAGGTTTTCATGAGCAAGCAAGTTGGATGCACACCCACTAGTTTTCTTTTGTTGAGCATTTATTTATAGCTCTAGTGCATCCGTTGCATGGCAATCCCTACTCCTCATGTTGACATCAATTGATGGGCATCTCCATAGCCCGCTGATTATCCTCGTCAACGTGAGACTTTCTCCTTTTTTGTATTCTCCACACAATCCCCATCATCATATTCTATTCCACCCATAGTGCTATATCCATGGCTCACGCTCATGTATTGCGTGAAGGTTGAAAAAGTTTGAGATTATTTAAGTATGAAACAATTGCTTGGCTTGTCATCGGGGGTATAGAAGTTAGGAACATCTTTGTGTGACGAAAATGAAGCATAGCCTAACTATATGACTTTGTAGGGATGAACTTTCTTTTGCCAAGCTATTTTGAGAAGACATGATTACTTTGATTAGTATGCTTGAAGTATTACTATTTCTTTTATCAATGTGAACTTTTATTTTGTATTCATTCGGATCTGAATATTCATATCACAATTAAGAAGATCTACATTGAAATTATGCCAAAGTATCACTCCACATAAAAAATTCTCTTTTTATCAATTACCTACTCGAGGACGCGCAGGAATTAAGCTTGGGGATGCCTGATACGTCTCCAACGTATATATAATTTTTGATTGCTCCATACTACTTTATCTACTGTTTTGGACTATATTGGGCTTTATTTTCCACTTTTATATTATTTTTGGGACTAACCTATTAACCGGAGGCCCAGCCCAGAATTGCTGTTTTTTGCCTATTTCAGTGTTTCGAAGAAACAGAATATCAAACGGAGTCCAAATGGAATGAAACCTTCGGGAACGTGATTTTCTCACCGAACGTGATCCAGGGGACTTAGAACCTACTCCAAGGAACAAAAGAGGGCTTCCATCACGGAGGGCTTCTACATCATCATCAAAGCCTCTCCAATGAAGTGTGAGTAGTTTACCTCAGACCTACGGGTCCATAGTTAGTAGCTAGATGGCTTCTTCTCTCTTTTTGGATCTCAATACAATGTTCTCCCCCTCTCTCGTGGAGATCTATTCGATGTAATCTTCTTTTTGCAGTGTGTCTGTTGAGAACGATGAATTGTGGGTTTATGATCCAGCTTATCTATGAATAATATTTGAATCTTCTCTGAATTCTTTTATGTATGATTGAGTTATATTTGCAAGTCTCTTCGAATTATCCATTTGGTTTGGCCAACTAGATTGGTAGTTCTTGCAATGGGAGAAGTGCTTAGCTTTGGGTTCAATCTTGCGGTGTCCTTTCCCAAAGGATGAAGGGCAGCAAGGCACGATTGTATTGTTGCCATCGAGGATAACAAGATGGGTTTTTTTATCATATTGCATGAATTTATCCCTCTACATCATGTCATCTTGCTTAAGGCGTTACTCTGTTTTTAACTTAATACTCTAGATGCATGCTGGATAGCGGTCGATGAGTGGAGTAATAGTAGTAGATGCAGAATCGTTTCGATCTACTTGTCATGGACGTGATGTTGGAAATATGCCCTAGAGGCAATAATAAATTAGTTATTATTTTATTTCCTTGTTCATGATAATCGTTTATTACCCATGCTATAATTGTATTGATAGGAAACTCAGATACATGTGTGGGTACATAAACAACACCATGTCCCTAGTAAGCCTCTAGTTGACTAGCTCGTTGATCAACAGATGGTTACGGTTTCCTGACCATGGACATTGGATGTCATTGATAACGGGATCACATCATTTGGAGAATGATGTGATGGACAAGACCCAATCCTAAGCCTAGCACAAAGATGATAGTTCAGATGCTAAAGCTTTTCTAATGTCAAGTATCATTTCCTTAGACCATGAGATTGTGCAACTCCGGATGCCGAGGAATGCTTTGGTGTACCAAACGCCACAACGAATCGGGTGGCTATAAAGGTGCACTACAGGTATCTCCGAAAGTGTCTCTTGGGTTGGTACGAATCGAGACAGGATTTGTCATCCGTAAACGGAGAGGTATCTCTGGGCCCACTCGATAGGACATCATCATAATGTGCACAATGTGACCAAGGGGTTGATCACGGATGATGTGTTACGGAACGAGTAAAGAGACTTGCCGGAAACGAGATTGAACAAGGTATCGGGATACCGACGATCGAATCTCGGGCAAGTACAATACCGCTAGACAAAGGGAATTGTATACGGATCGATTGAGTCCTTGACATCGTGGTTCATCCGATGAGATCATCGTGGAACATGTGGGATCCAACATGGGTATCCAGATCCCGCTGTTGGTTATTGACCGGAGAACGCCTCGGTCATGTATCAGATTGTTCCCGAACCCGTAGGGTCTACACTTAAGGTTCGATGACGCTAGGGTTATAAAGGAAGTTTGTATGTGGTTACCGAATGTTGTTTGGAGTCTGGATGAGATCCCTGACGTCACGAGGAGTTCCGGAATGGTCCGGAGGTAAAGATTTATATATGGAAGTCCTGTTTTGGTCACCGAAAAGTTTCGGTTTTTTCGATAGCGTGATCGGGACCACCGGAGGGTCCGGGGTCCACTAAGTGGGGCCACCAACCCCGGAGGGCTGCGTGGGTCAAGTGTGGGAGGGACCAGCCCGGGTGGGCTGGTGCGCCCACAAGGGGCCCAAGCGCAGCAAGAGTGGGAGGGGCAAACCCTAGGGCAGATGGGCCCTAAGGCCCACCCCAGCGCGCCCCCTCTCCCCCCTCGCCGCCACCCAGATGGCATCTGGGGCTGCCGCCACCCTTGGGAGGGAACCCTGGAGAGGCGCAGCCCCCCTCCCCTATAAATACATGAGGTCTAGGGGCTGCCCAACACACGAGAACCTCTCCCTCTTGGCGCAGCCCTACCTCTCTTACTCCTCCTCTCCCGCGGTGCTTGGCGAAGCCCTGCTGGACTACCACGCTCCTCCATCACCACCACACCGTTGTGCTACTGCTGGATGGAGTCTTCCTCAACCTCTCCTCTCGCTTGCTGGATCAAGGCATGGGAGACGCCACCGGGTTGTACGTGTGTTGAACGCGGAGGTGCCGTCTGCTCGCACTAGGATCTCCGGTGATTTGGATCACGACGAGCACGACTCCTTCAACCCGTTCTCTTGAACGCTTCCGCTTAGAGATCTACAAGGGTATGTAGATGCACTCTCCTTCCCTCGTTGTTGGTTTCTCCATAGATACATCTTGGTGACACGAGGAAAATTTTGAATTTCTCGCCACGTTCCCCAACAAATGGCATCATGAGCTAGGTCTATTGCGTAGATTCTTTGCACGAGTAGAACACAAAGTAGTTGTGGGTGTTGATGATGTTCAATATGCATACCGTTACTAGTCCAATCTTGTTTCGATGGTATTGTGGGATGAAGCGGCCGGACCGACCTTACACGTACACTTACGTGAGACAGTTCCACCGAATCGACATGCACTTGGTGCATAAGGTGGCTAGCGGGTGCCGCCTCCCACTTTAGTCGGAACGGATTCGATGAAAAGGGTCCTTATGAAGGGTAAATAGCAATTGGCATATCACGTTGTGGTTTTGCGTAGGTAAGAAACGTTCTTGCTAGAAACCCATAGCAGCCACGTAAAACATGCAACAACAATTAGAGGACGTCTAACTTGTTTTTGCAGGGTATGCTCTGTGATGTGATATGGCCAAGAAGAATGTGATGAATGATATGTGATGTATGAGATTGATCATGTTCTTGTAATAGGAATCACGACTTGCATGTCGATGAGTATGACAATCGGCAGGAGCCATAGGAGTTGTCTTAATTTATTGTATAACCTACGTGTCATTGAACAAACACCATGTAATTACTTCACTTTATTGCTAACCGGTAGCCATAGTAGTAGAAGTAATAAGTTGGCGAGACAACTTCATGGAGACACGCTGATGGAGATCATGATGATGGAGATCATGGTGTCATGCCGGTGATGATGATGA
This sequence comes from Aegilops longissima, assembly GCA_021605205.1. Taxonomy (NCBI): domain Eukaryota; kingdom Viridiplantae; phylum Streptophyta; class Magnoliopsida; order Poales; family Poaceae; genus Aegilops; species Aegilops longissima. The sequence continues at coordinate 688,039,252 of CM038680.1, read as the reverse complement.
TCATGGAGCCCCGAAGATGGAGATCAAAAGGAGCAAAATGATATTGGCCATATCATGTCACTATTTGATTGCATGTGATGTTTATCATATTTATGCATCTTATTTGCTTAGAACAACGGTAGTAAATAAGATGATCCTCATTAAAATTTCAAGAAAGTGTTCCCCTAACTGTGCACCGCTATGTAAAGTTAAATCGCTTCAAGCACCACGTGATGATCGGGTGTGATAGATTCTTACGTTCACATACAACGGGTGTAAGCCAGATTTACGCATGCGAAACACTTAGGTTAACTTGACGAGCCTAGAATGTACAGACGTGGCCTCGGAACACAAGAGACCGAAAGGTCGAGCATGAGGTCGTATGGTGGATACGATCAACATGAAGATGTTCACCGATGATGACTAGTCCGTCTCACGTGATGATCAGACACGGCCTAGTTGACTCGGATCATGTAATCACTTAGATGACTGGAGGGATGTCTATCTGAGTGGGAGTTAATGAGATGAACTTAATTATCCTGAACATAGTCAAAAGCCCTTTGCAAATTATGTCATAGCTCGCGCTTTAGTTCTACTATTTAGATATGTTCCTAGAGAACATATAGTTGAAAGTTGACAGTAGCAATTATGCGGTCAGTAGAAAGCTTATGTCCTTAATGCACCGCTCGGTGTGCTGGACCTCGAACGTGGTCTGTGGATGTTGCGAACATCTGACACTCACGTTTTGATGACTACGTGATAGTTCGGTAATGTTAAACGGCTTAGAATTGAGGCACCAAAGACATTTTGAAACGTCGCGGAACATATGAGATGTTCTGAGGGATGAAATTGGGATTTCAGGCTCGTGCTCACGTCAAGAGGTATGAGACCTCCGACGAGTTTTCTAGCCTACAAACTAAGGGAGAAGATCTCAATCGTTGAGCTTGTATTCAGATTGTCTGGGTACAACAATCACTTGAATCGAGTGGGAGTTAATCTTCCAGATGAGATAGTGATGTTTCTCCAAAGACATTGCCACCAAGCTACTAGAGCTTCGTGATGAACTATAACATATCAGGGATAGATATGATGATCCTTGAAGTGTTCGCGATGTTTGACACGCGAAAGTAGAAGTCAAGTAGGAGCATCAATTGTTGATGGTTGGTAAAACCACTAGTTTCAAGAAGGGCAAGGGCAACAAGGGATACTTCATGAAACGGCAAAACAGTTGCTGCTCTAGTGAAGAAACCCAAGGTTGAACCCAAACCCGAGACTAAGTGCTTCTGTAATGAGAGGAACGGACACAGAAGCGGAACCACCCTAGATACTTGTTAGATGAGAAGGCTGGCAAGGTCGATAGAAGTATATTGGATATACATTATGTTAATGTGTACTTTACTAGTATTCCTAGTAGCACCAGGGTATTAGATACCGGTTCGGTTGCTAAGTGTTAGTAACTCGAAATAAAAGCTACGGAATAAACAGAGACTAGCTAAAGGTGAGCCGGCGATATGTGTTGGAAGTGTTTCCAAGTTTGATGTGATCAAACATCGCACGCTCCCTCTACCATCAAGATAAGTATTAAACCATAATAATTGTCATTTGGTATTTGCGTTGAGCATAGACATGATTGGATTATGTCTATCGCAATACGGTTATTCATTTAAGGATAATAATGGTTACTCTATTTATTTGAATAATACGTTCGATGGTCTTGCACCTAAATGAATGGTTTATTGAATCTCGATCGTAGTGATACACATTTTCATGCCAAAGGTATATGATAGTAATGATAGTACCACTTACTTGTGGCACTGCCATGTAAGTCATATTGGTATAAAACGCATGAGGAAGCTCCATGTTGATGGATCTTTGGACTCACTCGTTTTTGAAAAGTTTGAGACATGCAAACCATGTCTATTGGTGTATACGCATGATGAAACTCCATGCAGATGGATCGTTTGGACTCACTTGATTTTGAATCACTTGAGATATGCAAATCATACCACATGGGCAAGATGACCTGAAAAGCCTCGTTTCAAAGAAGATGGAACAAGATAGCAACTTGTTGGAAGTAACACATTTCGATGTGTGCAGTCCAATGAGTGCCGAGGCATGCTGATGAATATCGTTATGTTCTTACTTCTGAGATGATTCGAGTAGATGTTGAGTATATTTACTTGATGAAACACAAGTCTGAATTATTGAATGGTTCAAGTAATTTCAGAGTGAAGTTGAAGATCATCGTGACAAGAGGATAAAATGTCTATGATATGATCATAGAAATGAGTATCTGAGTTACAAACTTTGGCACGCAATTAAGACATTGTGGAAATTGTTTCACAATTAATACTACCTGGAACACCATAGTTTGATGGTGTGTCCGAACATCATAGTTGCACCCTATTGGATATGGTGCGTACCATGATGTCTCTCATCGAATTACCACTATCGTTCATGGGTTAGGCATTAGAGACAACCACACTCACTTTAATAGGGCACCACGTAATTCCGTTGATACGACACCGTTTGAATTATGGTTTGGAGAAACCTAAGTTGTCGTTTCTTAAAAGTTTGGGGCTGCGACGCTTATGTGAAAAAGTTTCATCGTGATAAGCTCGAACCCAAAACGGATAAATACATCTTCATAGGATACCCAAAATGGTTGGGTATACCTCCTATCTAAGATCCGGAAGCAAAAGAAATTGTTTCTAGAAACGGGTCCTTTCTCGAGGAAAAGTTTCTCTCGAAAGAATTGAGTGGGAGGATGGTGGAGACTTGATGAGGTTACTGAACCGTCACTTCAACTAGTGTGTAGCAGGGCACAGGAAGTTGTTCCCGTGGCACCTACACCAATTGAAGTTGAAGCTTATGATAATGATCATGAAGTTTCGGATCAAGTCACTAACGTACCTCGTAGGGTGACAAGGATGCGTGCTACTTCAGAGTGGTACGCAATCCTGTCTTAGAGGTCATGTTGCTAGACAACAATGAATCTACGAGCCATGGAGAAGCGATGGTGGGCCCGGATTCCGACGAATGGCTCAAGGCCATAAAATCCGAGAACGGATCCATGACTTTGGAAGAAATACTTGATGGTCGTAAGGCCATTAGGTACGGATGGATTTTAAAAGGAAGACAGACAATGATGGTAAGAATTACCATTAAGAAAGCTCGACTTGTCGTTAAGATGTCTTCCGACAAGTTCAAGGAGTTAACTACGGTGAGGCTTTCTCACTCGTAGCGATGCTAAGAGTCTGCTGGAAATGGATTAGCATTTACTGCATCATTTATGAAATCTTGCAGATAGAATCTCAAAACATTGTTTCCTTGACAGTTTTCTTGAGGAAAGGTTGTATGTGATACAGCCAGAAGGTTTTGACAATCCTGAAAGACGCTAACAAGTATGCAAAGCTCCAGCAACCCTTCTAAGGACTGGAGTAAGCATCTCGGAGTTGGAATGTACGCTTTGATGAGATGATCAAAGATTTTGGTTTTGTACAAAGTTTATGAGAAACTTGTATTTCCAAAGAAGTGAGTAGGAGCACTATAGAATTTCTGATGAGTATATGTTGTTGACATATTGTTGATCAGAAATGATGTAGAATTTCTAGAAAGCATATAGGGTTGTTTGAAAAGTGTTTTTCAATGAAAAACCTGGATTAGGCTACTTGAACAATAAGCATCAAGATCTATAAGATAGATCAAAATGTTTAATAATACTTTCTAATGAGCACATGCCTTGACATAATCTTGAAGGTGTTCAAGATGGATCAGTCAAAGAAGCAGTTCTTGCCTGAGATGTAAGGTATGAAGTTAAGACCTAAAGCTCGACCACGGCAGAAAAGAGAGAAAGGACGAAGGTCGTTCCCTATGCCTTAGACGTAGGCTCTGCAGTATGCTATGCTGTGTACCGCACCTGATGTGTGCCTTGCTACATATCTGGCAAGAGGATACAAAGGTGATCAAGGAGTGGATCATCAGATAGCGGTCAAAATTATCCTTAGAGGAATAAGGATATGTTTCTCGATTATGGAGGTGATAAAGAGTTCGGCGTAAAGGGTTACGTCGATGCAAGCTTTAACACCTATCCGAATGACTCTGAGTAGAAAACCGGATACGTATAGTGGAGCAACCATTTGGAATAGCTCCAAGTGGAGCGTGGAAGCAGCATTTACAATATGACCTAGAGATTTGCGAAGTACATACGGATCTGAATGTTGCAGACCCGTTGAGTAAAACCTCTCTCACAAGCAAAACATGATCAAACCCCAGACCTCATTGAGTCTTAATCACATGATGATGTGAACTAGCTTAGTGACACTAGTAAACTCTTTGGATGTTAGTCACATGGCGATGTGACCTGTGAGTGTTAATCACATGGCGATGTGAACTAGATTATTGACTCTAGTGCAAGTGGGAGACTGTTGGAAATATACCCTAGAGGCAATAATAAATTAGTTATTATTATATTTCCTTGTTCATGATAATCGTTTATTACCCATGCTATAATTGTATTGATAGGAAACTCAGATACATGTGTGGGTACATAAACAACACCATGTCCCTAGTAAGCCTCTAGTTGACTAGCTCGTTGATCAACAGATGGTTACGGTTTCCTGACCATGGACATTGGATGTTGTTGATAACGGGATCTCATCATTTGGAGAATGATGTGATGGACAAGACCCAATCCTAAGCCTAGCACAAAGATCGTAGTTCGTATGCTAAAGCTTTTCTAATGTCAAGTATCATTTCCTTAGACCATGAGATTGTGCAACTCCGGATGCCAGAGGAATGCTTTGGGTGTACCAAACATCACAACGAATCGGGTGGCTATAAAGGTGCACTACAGGTATCTCCAAAAGTGTCATTGGGTTGGCACGAATCGAGATCTGGATTTGTCACTCCGTAAACGGAGAGGTATCTCTGGGCCCACTCGATAGGACATCATCATAATGTGCACAATGTGACCAAGGGGTTGATCACGGATGATGTGTTACGGAACGAGTAAAGAGACTTGCCGGAAACGAGATTGAACAAGGTATCGGGATACCGACGATCGAATCTCGGGCAAGTACAATACCGCTAGACAAAGGGAATTGTATACGGATCGATTGAGTCCTTGACATCGTGGTTCATCCGATGAGATCATCGTGGAACATGTAGGAGCCAACATGGGTATCCAGATCCCGCTGTTGGTTATTGACCGAGAACGCCTCGGTCATGTCGCAGATGGTTCCCGAACCCGTAGGGTCTACACACTTAAGGTTCGATGACGCTAGGGTTATAAAGGAAGTTTGTATGTGGTTACCGAATGTTGTTCGAGTCCGGATGAGATCCGGACGTCACGATGAGTTCCGGAATGGTCCGGAGGTAAAGATTTATATATGGAAGTCCTGTTTTGGTCACCGGAAAAGTTTGGGTTTTTTCGATAACGCACTGGGACCACCGGGAGGGTCCGGGGTCCACTAAGTGGGGCCACCAACCCGGAGGGCTGCGTGGGTCAAGTGTGGGAGGGACCAGCCCGGGTGGGCTGGTGCGCCCCACAAGGGGCCCAAGGCGCAGGGAAGAGTGGAGGGGCAAACCCTAGGGCAGATGGGCCCTAAGGCCCACCCCAGCGCCGCCCCTCTCTCCCCTCGCCGCCACCAGATGGCATCTGGGGCTGCCGCCACCCTTGGGAGGAACCCCAGAGGCGCAGCCCCTCCCTCCCCTATAAATACATGAGGTCTAGGGCTGCCCAACACACGAGAACCTCTCCTCTTGGCGCAGCCCTACCTCTCTTACTCCTCCTCTCCTGCTGGTGCTTGGCGCGCCCTCGCTGGACTACCACGCTCCTCCATCACCACCACGCCGTTGTGCTGCTGCTGGATGGAGTCTTCTCAACCTCTCCAACTCTCCTTGCTGGATCAAGGCATGGGAGACGCCACCGGCTGTACGTGTGTTGAACGCGGAGGTGCCGTCCGTTCGGCACTAGGATCTCCGGTGATTTGGATCACGACGAGTACGACTCCTTCAACCCGTTCTCTTGAACGCTTCCGCTTAGCGATCTACAAGGGTATGTAGATGCACTCTCCTTCCCCTCGTTGCTGGTTTCTCCATAGATAGATCTTGGTGACACGTAGGAAAATTTTGAATTTCTGCCACGTTCCCCAACACGTGATGCCTATATACATGATCATACCTAGATATACTCATAACTATGCTCAATTCTGTCAATTGCTCAACAGTAATTTGTTCACCCACCGTAGAATATCTATGCTCTTGAGAGAAACCACTAGTGAAACCTATGGCCCCCCGGGTCTATTCTCATCATATCAATCTCCATCACTTTTAAATACTTGCTTTGTTTTTACTTTGCCTTTTATTTTTCACTTTGCATCTCTAAACAAAAAATACCAAAAAATATTATTTATCATCTCTATCAGATCTCACTCTCGTAAGTGACCGTGAAGGGATTGACAACCCCTAATCGCGTTGGTTGCGAGTAGCTATCGTTTTGTGCAGGTACGAGGGACTTGTGTGTGGTCTCCTACTTGATTGATACCTTGGTTCTCAAAAACTGAGGGAAATACTTACGCTACTTTACTACATCATTCTCTCCTCTTCGGGAAAATCCAACGCAGTGCTCAAGAGGTAGCAGTCCCCGGTGCCCGGAAGCGGGATGAGGCATAGACACGAACGCCGGCGTACTTTACCCAGGTTGGGGGCTCTCCTTGGAGATAATACCCCTACTCCTGCTCTGCGGGATGTCCGCATGATCACTATGGCACAAGTGATACAAATGTGCTCCTTGAGCTATATGCTAGAGGTAGGAGAAGGCAAGGCTAGCTATCTCCTTCTCTAGGGATCTGGCTAGTTCTATCAGCGCGGGAACCCTTTGCATGCGGGCCCTGGGGGGTTTATATAGGCCTTCCCCCCGGGTGTACAATGGTAATCCAGCCGGGTGCTAGGCCCGGCTGTCAGTGTCTCCGGCCTCCGGCTTCTCCGCTGACTACTTGGGCCCGCCGTCTGGTAGGCCTTGCCGGCCGGTCTGGTACGGAGCCGACAGGCCGCTCCCGCCGCTGGCGGGTCTGGTTGGTGGCTGCTCACTGTAGCCGTGCCGCTAATGACGCGGGCTTGGTCAGCTGGGTGTGGCTACAGTCCCGCCGTCTGGTGGGGGATCACTGTAGCCACACCTTGTCTCATCAGGTTAATGGCGCACTGACTTCGAGGGAGGGGGACGGCCACCTGCTGGAGGCCGGCTTCCCCAAGTCCAACTGGTTCGATGTCCGCCGCCTCCCAAGATGTCACTGCCTGATAGGGCCCGCTGCCTGCGGGCCGTACCAACAGGTTGTCGTGGGAACAGGGCTTCGCCTGTCCGGAGTGACGTAAGGTGGGGAGTGGCAACAGTGCCACATCGTGCGGAGATCTCCGCCTGTACGGGGCACCGTGTCCACGCCCAGCCCAGGATTTGGGGGAGAGGGGCTTCACTGTAGCTATGCCCCATCTCGTCCTCTTGACGGGGGCGCAAACTCTGAGGGCCCCAGGTGGCCGCCTTCCTGACGCCGTCCTCTCCAGAGGTCGGCTGACTGGAGCCGGCTGCTCGTGGTGCCGTCTGTAGGTGGTTGGCCGCCCTCTGGGGGCCGACCATTGGGCTAGCCGGCTCCCGGAGGGCGGAGTTTTAGCATGGGGCACTGTGGTGAGGCTACCCGTGGCCCATTACTCCGACAGATGACGCCGCGGTCGAATTGCCATGGTCGACCAATAAGGAGGTGGCAAACGGACATCGGGACAAAGTCACACTCCAAAGTGTCCTCATATGCACCAATTTTGAAGGAGACTTGGACCGTATGCTCAACTCGTATGGTGCCGGAGTCACTTAGCCATTGGACTTTGTATGGGTGCGGGTGCTTCATCTTGACCAATTGAACCTTGGAGCATAGTTCTTCACTTGCCAAGTTGTGGCAACTACCTCCATCAATGATGACCTTGACGGGCCTTCCATTGATGCCGTCCTTTGATTGGAAGATGTGGCATCATTGGTCTTCTTCTTGTTGATGTTGAAGAGTCAATACTTTGGACACAACGGGAGCGGGGCTCAAATCCTCATCACAAAAGACTTGATCATCTTCATATTCATTCACGCGCCGGTGCATGGCCACTTGCGCAAGGGCTTCCATTTCCTCGTCACTCATGGATTCATAAGTTCCATCGTCGTTGAGGATCATGGTGCGCTTGTTTGTGCATTCGAAAGACTTGTGGCCTCGGCCGCCGCAAGTGAAACACTTGAAGGAGCTTGTCTTGACGGTCTCATCGGTCGGAGTAGATGATGAAGCACGTGGCTTGAATTTGCTTGTAGTAGGAGGAAGACGACTTGAGCTTGTCGAAGTTTTCTTGTAACTTGACTTGTCGTCATTGCTTGTAGATGGCTTGGTTGATGTAGAAGTTGGAGGAGTCATTGAAGCTTGGGTGTTGGAGAAGCTGTAGGTCTTGGATGAGTACTTGGCGCACTTGAAGTCATCTTGCACTTGGCGTTCCACCTTGGTAGCTTGATGCACGAGCTGAATGAGGTTGGAGTAGGGTTGGAAGTCGGCAATATTCTTGATGGGATGATTGAGTCCATTCAAGAAACGTGCCATAGTTTGCTCATCATCTTCCGTGACATTGGCTCGAATCATGGCTATCTCCATTTCCTTGTAGTATTCTTCAACACTCTTTGTTCCTTGCTTGAGGAGTTGGAGCTTCTTGAAGAGATCACGGTTGTAGTAGGTGGGCACAAAACGTGCTCGCATGACATCCTTCATTTGAGCCCAAGTGGTGATAGGTGGTTCACCTCTTGCTTCTCGGTGCTCAAGGACTTGTTCCCACCATATGCGCACATAGTCTTGGAACTCAAGTGATGCCATAGCGATCTTCTTCTCTTCCTCATAGTTGTGCAAACGAAAGATTTTGTGGACCTTCAACGCCCATGAGAGGTATTCTTCTGGATCATTGCTTCCATTGAACTTGGCATTGTAAACTTGAGCTTGCCATAGCTGTTGGGAAACGTAGTAATTTCAAAAAAATTCCTACGCACACGCAAGATCATGGTGATGCATAGCAAAGAGAGGGGAGAGTGTGTCCACGTACCCTCGTAGACCGAAAGCGGAAGCGTTAGCACAACGCGGTTGATGTAGTCGTACGTCTTCACGGCCCGACTGATCAAGCACCGAAAGCACGTCACCTCCAAGTTCTTGCACACGTTCAGCTCGACGACGTCCCTCGAACTCCGATCCAGCCGAGTGTCGAGGGAGAGTTCCGTCAGCACGACGGCGTGGTGACGATGATGATGTTCTACTGACGCAGCGCTTCGCCTAAGCACCGCTACGATATTATCGAGGAGGACTATGGTGGAGGGGGGCACTGCACACGGCTAAGAGATCAATGATCAGTTGTTGTGTCTATGGGGTGCCCCATCCCCCGTATATAAAGGAGTGGAGGAGGGGGCCGACCAAGGGGAGGAGGCGCGCCCAAGGGGGGGAGTCCTACTCCCACCGGGAGTAGGACTCACTAGTAGAAAAACACCTATTAGTCCCGGTTGGTGATGGCATTTTGTCCCAGTTCTTGAACCGGGATTAAAGGGTTGTTACTAATGCCCTAGACCTTTAGGCCCGGTTCTAACACGAACCGGGACAGATGGGCTCTCACGTGGCGGTCGCCGAGCCCAGTAAGAGGGTTTTGGTCCCGGTTGGTGGCACCAACCGGGACCAAAAGGCATCCACGTCAAGATTTCAGTGGCTGGGGTTTTTGTTTTTTGAAGGGGGGTTGGGGTTTTGGGGTTAATTTAGGTGTTTCATATATTGTGTTAGCTAGCTAATTAATAGAGAGAACTGTCCTCTCTTATGTCCGTGCTTGGTCGACGCCACGTACTATACATAGAGAGGCCCTCGACACGCTAGCTAGTAAGAAAATGAAGGAACCATTAAGTACAGAAGTTAAGTCATGCATACCGAGAGAAGTGATCGATCGACCTCTCCTTCTCCGAGAGATTGGTCGAACAACAAGTTTTCGTATTATCTATCCGACGCTACTGGCTACATACATATACAATATGTAAGATCTCTTACAATCCCCTAGAAATTGAAATCAACTTCCACATGGTATTATCCGGCTTTACTGATGACGTGGTCAAGAAAGAATCCCGCCAATTCCTCTTGAATTGCTTTCATGCGATCTTGTTCTAGGAGTTCATTCCGCATCTGCCACGTCTAATTTGAAGAAGGGGGTTAATTAATACATATATATGAATGAAACTCAACAGAAATGATGGTGTAATAAAATGAAATTGTGAATATTATTGCTTACGCACTTCATATTGTCTTTTAGAGTAGCCCCGCTTATTTTTCAAAGTCGCGTTGTAGATGAACTCGCACACGTAGTATCCACATTAATTATTCCCTTGTTCCTTCCATAAGCACTTTACGAGAAATAGAGGTCAATCAAACTGATAATGAAGCATTATAAATGGCATTGATGAAAGTATAGCTATAGAATCAACGAGAGATGCGCGCAACTAGCTAGCCAGTAGTACTTACTTTCGGGTATGTATATCGCAGTTCCTTCGGCAGTCCCGGAGCTTCTGCGGTGAACTGTTTCCAAACCCTGCAAGACAAAGAAAATAATTATTGTTACTTGAGATATCAGGAAATGAACAAAAAGTTGCCGAAATGGTGCGATAATGATCGATTGAACTTACTTGTTGAGCATTTTAGTCATGTCCGCATAGGTTTGGGATCTTTTCGTCTCGAGTCTAAGACGGTTACTAGTCCCCGCCAAGCTTAATCTCCGGAAGAACATAGTGGAAGCTGCGCACGCATGCATAAGTCATCAATTACATTACTATAACCTCGCCGAGTAATAAGGGAAACCGAATATGCACACGACAAGAACACTCACTTGAAGTTGTAAGGAAAGAGTATGGTATCTTTGTTTTGATTTTTGATCAACGATTGTAGCAAGTTGGCCTCGGCCTCGGGCGTGCTTTTTAACCTGAATTTCATCTATAATATTTGTGTTAATGAACCCAATATCATACATTTCTTGTTTTTACGACTCGACGATCTTTAATCTGCATAATATAGTGAGGATAATTAATTATAAATACATGCAATGAAAGAGCTGAGCTATATATAGAGACTTAATGAAAGAAATAGTACTTACAGATGTAGCAAAAGACCGTTAATTTATCGAGGGCCTTTTGATTGAAGAACTCAAGAACTCCTCAAATGGAACAGCAATGATTAGTTCCAACGAGGTCGTGCTCCTCTTTAATGTTCAGATACAAAGTATTCGTCCCCGCACTCTCTCGCAGGTTTTCATGTACCAATTATGGAATCTTCGCATCATCATTGTTAGAGATTTTTCATCTTTGACGAGAGGCTTCCCGTATCAGATCTGTGTTCGCCCACCTCCATGAAATCAGGAAGTTGATCGTCAGGCAGGTAATCTGCAAGATTGCCATAACCGGCCACCGTCCCTGGAGCATTAGCGACGATGTCGCCGCTAGACACATTGAGCGGGAGGCACAATTGATTTGCTTGTTCGCCGAGCTGGGCAATTTTTTTCGCAGCTGCTCGTTCTTTTGACCTTTGATGTCCGACAAGATTCCCGACCGCTCCGCTTCGAGATATGTCTGCTCAAGAATGCGCTCATAGTTGGTTCCCGGCGGAGACTTTGGTGGTTTCCTCAGGGCATCGATAGTGCGCTTTGCTTTCACCGGATCTACCTTCTCCTCCGGAGGTGGATGTCTCTTTGCTTTCAACCCTTCAAAGAAGTCGTCCACTTCGGCCTGCACGATCTTCGCGTTTTCCTCCTTGGTCCTCTCGTACGGTAACTTCTCTAGAGGCTTGAGAGAAGGACCGTATCTGTATTGCCTCCCGCCTCTACTGGCTGTACTGCTAGACGCCGGAGCAGACGGAGCGGCTGCGGCGTCTGTCTTCTTTTGTGCTTGCTTACAAGGCGGAGGAGAAGGACTACGACGCGCCGGAGCAGCCGGGGTGGCGGTGGGTCTCTTCCACCCTTGCTGGCGAGGCGGAGAAGGAGGAGGCTGCTGGCTGCTCGGGCGCGCCGGCGCAGGTGGAGAAGGAGGCGGAGTGCCGCCACGCGCCGGAGAAGGAGGCTGAGTGGCCTGATCGTCACTCGCCGGAGGAGTAGGCGGTGGAGGAGGCAGAGTGCCCTGACTCGCCGGAGGAGAAGGAGGAGGCGTCCAGTTCGGAAGCTTGATTAACTCCTTCTGCCATAGGCATGGAGTCTTCAGAGCAGAATCCAGCCAAGTCTTCCCTTCACCGCTAGGGTGGTCAAGCTGGAGGTCCTCAAATCCCTCCGTTATTTCGTCCACCGTCACCCTAGCATATCCTTCTCGAATCGGACGGCGGTGAAAAGTTGCGCGGGTTCAAGGTCGAACTTGGCCGACAACCGCCTTGACTATGAAGTTCTGCCATTGCGTCATAAGGTGGCAATTTTGAGACTCCGTGATAAAATCCACGGGGTAGCTAGCAGGAGCCGTCAAGACATGCTCCGGCCATTGTGAGCTCGTCCTTCTCCCTGTCTGGAACGAATGTCCCTTGCTGCGCTGCATCGATATAGTGCCGAAGCCTGTTGACTGGTATTTTCAGTTGCTCGTCCATCCAACGACACTTCCCTGATACAGGGTCCAAGGTTCCGCCAGCCCCGAAGAACCAAGTCCGACAATGGTCTGGCCAATTCATTGTCTCTGGTTCGATTCCTTTATCAAGCAGATCATTCTCACCCTTGGACCACTTAGGTCGGGCTTTGAGGTAGCCACCTGACCCCATGCGATGGTGAAACTTCTTCTTCGCAGCATTTTGCTTGTTTGTCGCCGACATCTTCTTACTCTTTTCCGATGTCTTGTGGGCCACAAATGTGGGCCAGTGATCTCTGATCTTCTCATATTTGCCGATGAATTCTGGTGTCTCTTCTTTGTCGACAAACTTGTTCAGCTCCTTCCTCCACCTCCTGAATAGGCTTGCCATCTTCTTAAGAGCACAAGACTTGATTAATTGCACTTTAACTGGCTTCTCCAGATCCTCCTCTGGCGGTAGGGTCAACTTTGCCTTCAGCTCAGTCCAAAGATCATCTTTCTGCATATCATTGACATAAGACACCTTAGGGTCTTCCTCCTTAGGCTTATACCATTGGTGGATGCTGATCGGGATCTTGTCCCTAACAAGAACCCCGCACTAAGCAGCAAATGCGTTCTTTGTCCGGATGGGTTCAATCGGTTCACCGTCGGGCGCTATTGCTGTGATCTCAATCCTTTCATCCGAGCTCAACTTTTTCTTCGGGCCTCGTCTCCTTACCGAAGTTGTGCTCGATCCAGAGGGCTAGAAAAAGGAAGAAAGATGAGAGTTAATTAATATGTGTACATATACCAGAACAATGAATGCATCAATTAACTAGTCAGACGAGCTTAATATATATATATATATATATATATATATATATATATATATATATATATATATATATATATATATATATATATATATATATATATACCTGGCGGACTCGGTTCGGTCACCGGAGCAGTCATCACGGTCTCCTTCTTGTACCTCCATTGGGTCACCGGAGCCATCATGCACATAGCCCTCTTCTTGTACCGGCATTAATGGGACAGAGCCATCATGAACATAGCCCTCTTCTTCACCCAGTCCTTCCTGACCATCGGTGTCGTTGAGAAATGACGCAACGACATCACTTCCTTGTGCAATTATGTCCCCCAACATCGCTTATGTTGCTTCGTCTCGGGAGTGCTCCATAGTTTCTGCAAATATTTACAACATGTCAATTATTATTCAAACATGGTATAGATGGATATATATATTAGTGGCAAACGTAGAACTAGCTAGCTAAACACAATAAGGAATCATGTTAGTGGCCTCGGCGCTGCTTCTCTAGGGTTTGGGGTGACCTAGACAACGCTTCAAGGGTTTGGGGTGGCCTCGACACAACGCTTCAAGGGTTTGGGGTGGCCTCGACGACAACGCTCTTTTAACTTGGTAAATTTGGGTGGCCTCGAGAGAGTTTGTCGGGTAGGGGCGCGGCGGGAGGGGGTAGGAGACCAACATCGTTTTTTCTCTAGGGTTTGGGTGTCCTCGAGAGTTTTGGACGAGCGAGAGGGCCGAGGGGGGCGCTGCCGTGGTATAAGTTATCACGGTCGAGAGGGGGTATATATATCAACCGCCCCTCATGTCGAAGTTATACGGGAGGGGGTTATATCGACAACGACGCGACATACATATACATGGGAAAATAATGTTATTGGGGAGGGGGTATCGGTACCCCCCTCGTGTTGAAGTTTCTCGGGAGGGGGTATATCGACAACGACATACCCGATAAAAAATAAGAAGACAAAAGAAGAAATAAAAAGAGGAGAAGAAGAAAGGAATAGAAGAGAAGCAATCGAAGAAAAAAAAGGAGAAGAAGAAAGGAATAGAGGAGAAAGAATAAAAAAATAGAATTTCTATTTTTTTCTTCTTTCTCCTCTATTCCTTTCTTCTTCTTCTCCTCTTCTTTTTCTTCTTCTCCTCGTGTTGAATTTATCGGGAGGGGTATATCAATCCACTGACGAGAGGAGAAGAAGAAGAAAAAAAAGAAAAAAAAGAAGAAATAGAATAATAGAGAGAAGAAGAAAAAATAGAATTCCTTTCTTCTTCTCTCTCTTCTTCTTCTTCTTTTTCCTCTTCTTATGTATTTCTCCTCTTCTTCCTCTCCTCTTCTTCTCCTTTCTTCCTCTTCTTATTTTCCTTTTTCCTCTCCTTCTTTTTCTTCTTCTTCCTTCTTCCTTCTTCCTCTTTTCTTCCTTTTCCTTATTTTACTTTTTCCTCTACACTAACCTAAAATGCACTAACCTAAAATCGATATCTACTAACAACCTAAATAAAAATTAATACATATATGAAAAAACATATATAAACAAAAAATGCTATGAACATTATATTCATACATACATAGCCACATCCATTCATCATATAGCTACCACATAAATATATACATTATATATATGAAAAAAAATGCAATGAACAAAAAAAATACACATGTATATATGAAAAAAAAGCACTGAATACAGAGCCATGACGGCGGCAGCTCACATCGGGGGCGGCCGGCGAGGGCCACGACGGGCGGCGAGGCGTCGGCGACGACCACGGTGGGGCGGGCAGGGCAGGCGTGGCGGCGGCGACGACGGCGACGGTGGGGCGGGTCGTGGGGCGAGGAGCGACCAAGGCGGCTCGGGCGGCGGACGGTGACGGCATACATGGGCGGACGGCGTCCAAGATGGGCTCGGGGCAGCGGACGGCACGGGCTGGGGCAGGGCGTGGCGGCGACGCACGGCGACGGGGGGTGGGTCGTGGGGCAGGCGCGACCGGGCGCTCGGGGCGACGGACGTCGTGGGCGTGGGCTCGGGGGCACGGGCGACGGCGACGACGGCGGGGCAGCCTGGCGGCATCGAGGAGGTCGTTGTCGTCGGGGGCAACTGGCGATGAAATTCTGAATTTTCGCAAAGTGTTTGCTTATATAGCAAAGCCATTGGTCCCGGTTCGTGAAATCAACCGGGACTAATGCACCCTTTAGTCCCGGTTGGTGCCACCAACCGGGACTAAAGGGGGGGCATTGGTCCCGGTTCGTAGCACCCCTTTAGTCCCGGTTGGTGCCACCAACCGGGACCAATGGGCCTTGCACAACGGCGTGGTGGTGGGAGTTTAGTCCCACCTCGCTAGCTGAGAGAGAGCCGCACCGGTTTATAAGGTGCGATGCGCCAACCCTCTCGAGCTCCTCTCTAAAGCAGGCTTTCGGGCCTAATCTGCCTCTATGTGCCTGTGGGCCTACTGGGTTTACTACGGGCCTGAATCCTGGCCCATTGTTGGGTTTCTAGTCGTATTCAGGCCGTGGGGGCCGAGTAGGAGGCACTTTTTTTTTCTTTACTTATTGTTGCTATTTTTATTTTTTTCCAGTTTTTTGTTTTGTTTTCTGCATTATTTATTTTCTTTTGTTTTTTGCTTTATTTTTTTAATTCTTTTTGCTTTTATTTTTAGAAAAATTATAAACTTTCTGTTAGTGCCATTAGTTTTCAAATTTGAAAACACTTTTTTCTTTTCTTTCTTGCTTTATTTATTTTATTTTGATTCTACTTACAACAAAATACTTATTGTTGCTATTTTTATTTTTATTTTCCTGTTTTTTTTGTTTTGTGCATTATTTATTTTCTTTTGTTTCTTGCTTTATTTTTAAATTCTTTTTTTATTTTAGTTTTAGAAAAATTATGAACTTTCTGTTAGTGCCATTAGTTTTCAAATTTGAAAACACATTTTTGTTTTTTTGTTTTCTTTGTTGCTTTATTTATTTTATTTTGTTTCTACTTACAACAAAATACTTATTGTTGCTATTTTTATTTTGTTTCCAGTTTTTTGTTTGGTTTTCTGCATTATTTATTTTATTTTGTTTTTTGCTTTATTTTTTAATTCTTTTTGCTTTTAGGTCAGCAAAATTATAAACTTTCTGTTAGTGCCATTAGTTTTAGAAAAATTATAAACGAGAAGCCAGTCGGGACCTTCATACTGAGCGGCATTCAAAGAAGATTTCTTTCTCTTCTTTCAGAAGAAGCGTGGTGGCGGGACCTTCATCGCTTCTTGAGGCATGCCTTCTTTTTCGTGCAAACGTTGCAGTTCCTCCCGTGCCTCAGGTGTATCTTTTTCTTTCCATACACGCCCAAGAAGCCTAGCAGGTTCACGCAAAGGTTCTTCGTCACGTGCATCACGTCGATTGAAGAGCGGACCTCTAGGTCTTTCCAGTAGGGTAGGTCCCAAAATATAGATTTCTTCTTTCACATGGGTGCGTGTCCCTCAGCGTCATTCAAAACAGCTAGTGCGCCGGGACCCTTTCCAAAGATTACGTGTAAATCATTGACCATAGCAAGTACGTGATCACCGGTACGCATGGCGGGCTTCTTCCGGTGCTGCCTCACCTTTGAAATGATTGCCTTTCTTTCAACATTGATGGTTGGTCGGAAGAAATCGACGATGGCCCAGGTACACATTCTTCCTGTAGCTTCCCATGTATATACTATCGGTGTCAAGTAAACAGTGTGTGCATGCATGGTATCCCTGGTTTGTCTGTCCTGAAAGGTTACTGAGAGCGGGCCAATCATTGATGGTCACGAACATCAACGCCTTTAGGTCAAATTCCTCTTGTTTGTGCTCATCCCACGTGCGTACACCATTTCCATTCCACAGCTATAAAAGTTCTTCAACTAATGGCCTTAGGTACACATCAATGTCGTTGCCGGGTTGCTTAGGGCCTTGGATGAGAACTGGCATCATAATGAACTTCCGCTTCATGCACATCCAAGGAGGAAGGTTATACATACATAGAGTCACGGGCCAGATGCTGTGATTGCTCCTCTGCTCCCCGAAAGGATTAATGCCATCCGCGCTTAAAGCAAACCATACGTTCCTTGGGTTACTTGCAAACTCATCCCAGTACTTTCTCTCGATTTTGAAGGAAATATGCCCTAGAGGCAATAATAATGTTATTATTTATTTCCTTATATCATGATAAATGTTTATTATTCATGCTAGAATTGTATTAACCGGAAACATAATACATGTGTGAATACATAAACCTACAGAGTGTCACTAGTATGCCTCTACTTGACTAGCTCGTTAATCAAAGATGGTTATGTTTCCTAACCATGAACAAGGAGTTGTTATTTGATTAACGGGATCACATCATTGGTTGAATGATCTGATTGACATGACCCATTCCATTAGCATAGCACCTGATCGTATAGTTTGTTGCTAGTGCTTTTCTTCATGACTTATACATGTTCCTATGACTATGAGATTATGCAACTCCCGTTTGCCCGAGGAACACTTTGGGTGCTACCAAACGTCACAACGTAATCGGGTGATTATAAAGGTACATTACAGGTGTCTCGAAGGTACATGTTGGGTTGGCATATTTCGAGATTAGGATTTGTCACTCCGATTGTCGGAGAGGTATCTCTGGGCCCTCTCGGTAATGCACATCACATAAGCCTTGCAAGCATTGCAACTAAATGTGTTAGTTGTGAGATGATGTATTACGGAACGAGAAAAGAGACTTGCCGATGTGAGATTGAACTAGGTATTGGATACCGACGATCGAATCTCGGGCAAGTAACATACCGATGACAAAGGGAACAACGTATGTTGTTATGCGGTCTCGACCGATAAAGATCTTCGTAGAATATGTAGGAGCCAATATGGGCATCCAGGTCCCGCTATTGGTTATTGACCGAGAGGTGTCTCGGTCATGTCTACATAGTTCTCGAACCCGTAGGGTCCGCACGCTTAACGCTTCGATGGCAGTTATTATGAGTTTATATGATATTGATGTACGAAGGTTGTTCGAGTCCCGGATGAGATCACGGACATGACGAGGAGTCTCGAAATGGTCGAGACATAAAGATTGATATATTGGAAGCCTATGTTTGGACTCGGAATCACTCCGGGTGAAATTGGGAATTTTACCGAGTACCGAGGGGTTACGGAACCCTGGGGGTCAATGGGCCATGATGGGCCTTAGTGGGAAAGAGAAAGGGGCCATAGTGCTGGTCGCACCTTCCCCCTTCCCTAGTCCTATTAGGACTAGGAGAAGGGCCCTCTCTCTCCCTTCCCACTTGGGGAAACCTAGTTGGACTAGGATTTGGGGGAATCCTACCCTAGTAGGAGTAGGACACCCTGGCGCACCTCTCCTTGGCCGGCCAGCCCCTCCCTTCCCTCCTTTATATACAGGGCAGGGGCACCCATGACACACAAGTTGATCATTGAGATCGTTCCTTAGCCGTGCAGCGGTGCCCCTTCCACCAAACTACACCTCGAATATACCGTTGCGGAGCTTAAGCGAAGCCCTGCGCGGTGGAACATCATCATCGCCACCACGCCGTCGTCGATGTGAAACTCTCCCTCAACACTCGGCTGGATCGGAGTTCGAGGGACGTCATCGAGCTGAACGTGTGCAGAACTCGGAGGTGCCGTACGTTCGGTACTTGGATCGGTTGGATCGGGAAGAAGTACGACTACTTCCTCTACGTTGCGTCAACGCTTCCGTTGCTGGTCTCACGAGTGTACGAGACAACACTCTCATCTCGTTGCTATGCATCACCATGATCTTGCGTGATCGTAGGAAAATTTTTGAAATTACTACGTTCCCCAACAGTGGTATCAGAGCCTGGTTTTATGCGTTGATGTCATGTGCACGAGTAGAACACAAGTGAGTTGTGGACGATACAAGTCATACTGCCTACCAGCATGTCATACTTTGGTTCAGCGGTATTGTGAGATGAAGCGGCCGGACCGACATTACGCCAGACGCTTACGCGAGACTGGTTTCACCGCCCGAGCACTCGTTGCTTAAAGGTGACCGGCGGTGTCTGTCTCTCTCACTTTAGTTGAATCGAGTGTGGCTACGCCGGTCCTTGAGAAGGTTAAAGCGGAGTCTATTTGACGAAGTATCGTTGTGGTTTTGATGCGAGGTAAGAACGGTTCTTGCTCAGCCCGTAGCAGCCACGTAAAATTTGCAACAACAAAGTAGAGGACGCCTAACTTGTTTTTGCAGGGCATGTTGTGATGTGATATGGTCAAGACATGATGCTGAATTTTATTGTATGAGATGATCATGTTTTGTAACCGAGTTATCGGCAATCGGCAGGAGCCATATGGTTGTCGCTTATTGTATGCAATGCAATGCGCCTGTAATGCTTTACTTTATCACTAAGCGGTAGCGATAGTCGTAGAAGCATAAGATTGGCGAGACGACAACGATGCTACGATGGAGATCAAGGTGTCGCTACCGGTGGCGATGGTGATCATGGCGGTGCTTGAGATGGAGATCACAAGCACAAGATGATGATGGCCATATCATATCACTTATATTGATTGCATGTGATGTTAATCCTTTATGCATCTTATTTTGCTTTGATTGACGGTAGCATTATAAGATGATCCCTTACTAAATTATCAAGAAGTGTTCTCCCGAGTATGCACCGTTGCGAAAGTTCTTCGTCTTTGAGACACCACGTGATGATCGGGTGTGATAGGCTCTACGTTCAAATACAACGGTGCAAAACAGTTGCACACGCAGAATACTCAGGTTATACTTGACGAGCTATGCATATAAGATATGATCTCGAACACGGAGACCGAAAGGTCGGCGTGAATCATATAGTAGATATGATCAACATATTGATGTTCACCATTGAAACTACTCCATCACACGTGATGATCGGTCATGGTGTAGTTGATATGGATCACGCAATCACTTAAGAGAATTGGAGGATATTTTTCTAAGTGGGAGTTCTTAAGTAATATGATTAATTGAACTTAAATTTATCATGAACTTAGTACGATAGTATCTTGCTTGTCTATGATGTGTAGATAGATGGCTCGTCTTTGTTGTTCCGTTGAATTTTAATGCGTTCCTTGAGAAAGCAAAGTTGAAAGATGATGGCAGCAATTACACGGACTGGGTCCGAATTTGAGGATTATCCTTATTGCTGCACGGAAGAATTACGTCCCGAAACACCGTTAGGTGCCAGGCCTGGTGCAAGGGCTGCGCCGAAGTTGTGAACGTCCGCAAAGCAAAGTGATGACTACTCTATAGTTCAGTGTGCCATGCTTTACGGCTTAGAACCGGGACTTCAACGTCGTTTTGAACACCATGGAGCATATGAGATGTTCCAGGAGTTGAAGTTAATATTCAAGCGAATGCCCGGATTGAGAGATATGAAGTCTCCAATAAGTTCTATAGCTGTAAGATGGAGGAGAACAGTTACGTCGGTGAGCATATACTCGGAATGTCCGGATATAACAATCACTTGATTCAACTGGGAGTTAATCTTCCGGATGATTGCGTCATTGACAGAATTCTCCAATCACGCCACCAAGCTACAAGAGCTTCGTGATGAACTATAATATGCAAGGGATGACCAAAACAATGCCCGAGCTCTTCGCGATCTTGAAAGCATGGAGGTAGAAATCAAAAGGAGCATCAAGTGTTGATGGTTAACAAAACCACTAGTTTCAAGAAAAGGGCAAAGGAAAGAAAAGGAAACTTCAAAAGAGCGGCAAGCAAGTTGCTGATCAAGAGAAGAAACCCAAGTCTGGTCCTAAGCTCAAACTGAGTGCTTCTATTGCAAGCAGGCTGGTCTTTGGAAGCGGAACTGCCCCAAGTATTTGGCGGATAAGAAGGATGGCAAGGTTAACAAAGGTATATGTGATATACATGTTATTGATGTGTACCTTACTAATACTCGCAGAGCACTGGTATTTGATCTGGTTACATTGCTAATATTTGCAACTCAAGCAGGGGCTACGGATTAGCGAAGATTGGCTAAGGACGAGGTGACAATGCGGCGTGGGAAATGGTTCCAAAGTCGATGTGATCGCGATCGCACGCTACCTCTACATCTACCTTGGGATTAGTATTAGACCTAAATAATTGTTATTTAGTACCAGCGTTGAGCATGAACATTATATCTGGATCTTGTTTGATGCGAGGCGGTTATTCATTTAAATCAGAGAATAATGGTTGTTCTATTTATATGAATAATATCTTTTATGGTCATGCACCATTGAAGAATGGTTTGTTTTACTTAATCTTGATAGTAGTGATACACATATTCATAATGTTGAAACCAAAAGATGCAGAGTTGATAATGATGGTGCAACTTATTTGTGGCACTTGCCGTTTAGGTCATATCGGTGTAAAGCGCATGAAGAAACTCCATCTTGATGGACTTTTGGAGTCACTTGATTATGAATCACTTGGCACTTGCGAACCGTGCCTTATGGGCAAGATGACTAAAACACCGTTCTCGGAACTATGGAGAGAGCAACAGATTTATTGGAAATCATACATCTTGATGTATGTGGTCCAATGAATGTTGAGGCTCGTGGCGGATATCGTTATTTTCTCACCTTCACAGATGATTTGAGCAGATATGGGTATATCTACTTAATGAAACACAAGTCTGAAACATTTGAAAAGTTCAAAGAATTTCAGAGTGAAGTGGAAAATCATCGTAACAAGAAAATAAAGTTTCTACGATCTGATCGTGGAGGAGAATATTTGAGTTCTGAGTTTGGCCTACATTTGAAACAATGCGGAATAGTTTAGCAACTTACGCCACGGAACACCACAGCGTAATGGTGTGTCCGAACGTCGAATCGTACTTTATTAGATATGGTGCGATCTATGATGTCTCTTACTGATTTACCGCTATCATTTTGGGGTTATGCTTTAGAGGCGGCTGCATTCACTTTAAATAGGGCACCATCTAAATCCGTTGAGGCGACACCTTATGAACTATGGTTTGGCAAGAAACCAAAGTTGTCGTTTTGAAAGTTTGGGGCTGCGATGCTTATGTGAAAAAGCTTCAACCTGATAAGCTCGAACCCAAATCGGAGAAATGTGTCTTCATAGGATACCCAAAGGAGACAGTTGGGTACACCTTCTATCACAGATCGAAGGCAAGATTTTTGTTGCTAAATTCGGAAATTTTTGGAGAAAGAGTTTCTCACGAAAGAAGTGAGTGGGAGGAAAGTAGAACTTGATGAGATAATCTGTATCTACTCCCTTATTGAGAATAGTACATCACGAGAAAACAGTTTCGTGACACCTACACCAAATAGGGAGGAAGCTAATGATGATGATCATGAAACTTCAGATCAAGTTTCTCTGAGAACTCAGAGATCAACCAGAGCAAGATCCGCACAGAGTGTACGGTAATCCTATTTTGGAAGTCATATTCTTTGGAACATGATGAACCTACGAACTATGAAGAAGCGATGGTGAGCCCAGATTCCACAAAATGGCTTGAGGCCATGAAATCGAGATGGGATCCATGTATGAGAACAAAGTGTGGACTTTGGTTGACTTGCCCGATGATCGGCAAGCAATTGAGAATAAATGGATCTTCAAGAAGAAGACTGACGCTGATGGTAATGTTACTGTCTATAAAGCTCGACTTGTTGCAAAAGGTTTTCGACAAGTTCAAGGGATTGACTACGATGAGACCTTCTCACCCGAAGCGATGCTTAAGTCCGTCCGAATCATGTTAGCAATTGCGCATTTTATGATTATGAAATTTGGCAAATGGATGTTAAAACTGCATTCTGAATGGATTTACGGAAGAAGAGTTGTATATGATGCAACCAGAAGGTTTTGTCGATCCAAAGGAGCTAACAAAGTGTGCAAGCTCCAGCGATCCATTTATGGACTGGTGCAAGCCTCTCGGAGTTGGAATAAGCGTTTTGATAGTGTGATCAAAGCATTTGGTTTTATCTGAGACTTTTGGAGAAGCTGTATTTACAAGAAAGTGAGTGGGAGCTCTGTAGCATTTACGATATTATATGTGGATGACATATTATTGATCGGAAATGATATAGAATTCTGGATAGCATAAAGGGATACTTGAATAAGAGTTTTCGATGAAAGACCTCGGTGAAGCTGCTTACATATTGGGCATTAAGATCTATAGAGATAGATCAAGGCGCTTAATAGGACTTTCACAAAGCACATACCTTGATAAAGTTTTGAAAAAGTTCAAAATGGATCGGCAAAGAAAGGGTTCTTGCGGTATTACAAGGTGTGAAGTTGAGTAAGACTCAATGCCCGACCACCGCAGAAGATAGAGAGAAAATGAAAGATGTTCCTATGCTTCAGCCATAGGCTCTATCATGTATGCAATGCTGTGTACAGACCTGATGTGTGCCTTGCTGTAAGTTTAGCGGCAGGTACCAAAGTAATCCAGAGTGGATCATGGACAGCGGTCAAGAACATCCTTAAGTACTTGAGAAGAACTAAGGATATGTTTCTCATTTATGGCGGTGACAAAGAGCTAAAGAAGCAGTTACGTCGACGCAAGCTTTGACACTGATCCGGACGATTCTAAATCGCAAACCGGATACGTATTTACATTAAGCGGTGGAGCTGTCGGTTGGTGCAGTTCCAAACAAAGCGTCGTTCGGGATCTACATGTGAAGTTGAGTACATAGCTGCTTGGAAGCAGCTAATGAAGGAGTCTGGATGAAGGAGTTCATAACCGATCTAGGTGTTGTACCTAGTGTATCGGGTCCAATGAAAATCTTTTGTGACAATCTTGGTGCAATTGCCTTGGCAAAGGAATCCAGATTTCACAAGAGAACCAAGCACATCAAAAGGCGCTTCAACTCCATCCGGATTTGGTCCGGTGGGAGACATAGAGATATGCAAGATACATACGGATCTGAATGTTGCGCACCGTTGACTAAGCCTCTTCCACGAGCAAAACATGATCAGCACCAAGACTCCATGGGTGTTAGAATCATTCTTGTGTAATCTAGATTATTGACTCTAGTGCAAGTGGGAGATGAAGGAAATATGCCCTAGAGGCAATAATAATGTTATTATTTATTTCCTTATATCATGATAAATGTTTATTATTCATGCTAGAATTGTATTAACGGAAACATAATACATGTGTGAATACATAAACCTCAGAGTGTCACTAGTATGCCTCTACTTGACTAGCTCGTTAATCAAAGATGGTTATGTTTCCTAACCATGAACAAGGAGTTGTTATTTGATTAACGGGATCACATCATTGGTTGAATGATCTGATTGACATGACCCATTCCATTAGCATAGCACCTGATCGTATAGTTTGTTGCTAGTGCTTTTCTTCATGACTTATACATGTTCCTATGACTATGAGATTATGCAACTCCCGTTTGCCGAGGAACACTTTGGGTGCTACCAAGCGTCACAACGAATCTGGGTGATTATAAAGGTACATTACAGGTGTCTCCGAAGGTACATGTTGGGTTGGCATATTTGAGATTAGGATTTGTCACTCCGATTGTCGGAGAGGTATCTCTGGGCCCTCTCGGTAATGCACATCACATAAGCCTTGCAAGCATTGCAACTAAATGTGTTAGTTGTGAGATGATGTATTACGGAACAAGAAAAGAGACTTGCCGAGAACGAGATTGAACTAGGTATTGGATACCGACGATCGAATCTCGGGCAAGTAACATACCGATGACAAAGGGAACAACGTATGTTGTTATCTTGATCGACCGATAAAGATCTTCGTAGAATATGTAGGAGCCAATATGGGCATCCAGGTCCCGCTATTGGTTATTGACCGAGAGAGGTCTCTCGGTCATGTCTACATAGTTCTCGAACCCGTAGGGTCCGCACGCTTAACGCTTCGGCGATGGCGGTTATTATGAGTTTATATGATATTGATGTACGAAGGTTGTTGAGTCCGGATGAGATCACGGACATGACGAGGAGTCTCGAAATGGTCGAGACATAAAGATTGATATATTGGAAGCCTATGTTTGGACTCGGAATCACTCCGGGTGAAATTGGGAATTTTACCGATACCGAGGGGTTACGGAACCCCGGGGTCAATGGGCCATGATGGGCCTTAGTGGGAAAGAGAAAGGGGCCATAGTGCTGGCAGACCTTCCCCTTCCCTAGTCCTATTAGGACTAGGAGAAGGCGCCTCTCTCTCCCTTCCCACTTGGGAAACCTAGTTGGACTAGGATTTGGGGGAATCCTACTCCTAGTAGGAGTAGGACACCTGGCGCACCTCTCCTTGGCCGCCAGCCCTCCCTTCCCTCCTTTATATACAGGGCAGGGGCACCCCATGACACACAAGTTGATCATTGAGATCGTTCCTTAGCCGTGTGCGGTGCCCCTTCCACCAAACTACACCTCGAATATACCGTTGCGGAGCTTAGGCGAAGCCCTGCGCCGGTGGAACATCATCATCGCCACCACGCCGTCGTCTTGTGAAACTCTCCCTCAACACTCGGCTGGATCGGAGTTCGAGGGGCGTCATCGAGCTGAGCGTGTGCAGAACTCGGAGGTGCCGACGTTCGGTACTTGGATCGGTTGGATCGGGAAGAAATGCGACTACTTCCTCTACGTTGCGTCAACGCTTCCGTTGCTGGTCTACGAGGGTACGTAGACAACACTCTCATCTCGTTGCTATGCATCACCATGATCTTGCGTGATCGTAGGAAATTTTTTGAAATTACTACGTTCCCCAACAGATTTTTCTCCACTGCGACCCGTCAACGGGTGCTCTCAACTTCCCGTCTTTCTTACGGTCCTCACTGTGCCATCGCATCAACTTGGCATGCTCTCCGTTTCTGAACAGACATTTCAACCGTGGTATTATAGGAGCATACCACATCACCTTCGCAGGAACCCTCTTCCTGGGGGGCTCGCCGTCAACACCACAGGGTCATCTCGTCTGATCTTATACAGTAATGCACCGCGATACGGGCATGCGTTCAGATCCTTATGCGCACCGCATGTAGAGGATCAGATCATTAGGGCATGCATGTATCTTCGCACCTCCAATCCTAGAGGGCATACAACCTTCTTTGTTGTGTATGTATTGTCGGGCAATTCATTATCCTTTGGAAGCTTCTTCTTCAATATTTTCAGTAGCTTCTCAAATCCTTTGTCGAGCACAGACATTCTCGCCTTCCATTGCAGCAATTCCAGACGGTACCGAGCTTTGTGTTGCCATCTTCGCAATTGGGGTACAACCCTTTTTGTGATCCTCTAACATGCGATCGAACCTTAGCTTCTCCTTTTGACTTTTGCATTGCGTCCTTGCACCGACGATGACCCGGCGGAGATCATCATCATGGGGCACATCGTCTGGTTCCTCTTGATCTTCAGCAGCTTCGCCCATTCTGACATCATCGTGCACATCGTCGGTTCCTCTTGATCTTGAGTAGCATCACCATATTCAGGGGCACATAGTTGTCATCGTACTCTTCTTCTTCGCCGTCTTCCATCATAACCCCTATTTCTTCGTGCCTCGTCCAAACATTATAGTGTGGCATGAAACCCTTGAAAAGCAGGTGGGTGTGAAGGATTTTCGGTCGAGTAAGACTTCGTATTCCACATATAGGGCATGGACAACACATAAAACCATTCTGCTTGTTTGCCTCAGCCACTTGAGAAAATCATGCACGCCTTAATGTACTCGGAGGTGTGTCTTTCACCGTACATCCATTGCGGTTCATCTGCGTGCATTATATATAATTAAGTGTGTCAAAATCATTATAGAACATCATGAATAGATAATTAAGTGACCAAATTAATAGAAGTTCATCATCACATTAAAACCAAAGTACATACATAGTTCTCATCTAACAACATAAAGCTCTGCAGAGCATCTAAATTAATTAAACCATACATTGAAACTATGTAAAACATTTCAATGCGAAAACAAATGCGATCATAATTGCAACCAAGGTAACAACTGATCCAACGGCATAATGATACCAAGCCTTGGTATGAATGGCATATTTTCTAATCTTTCTAATCTTCAAGCGCATTGCATCCATCTTGATCTTGTGATCATCGACGACATCCGCAACATGCAACTCCAATATCATCTTCTCCTCCTCAATTTTTCTTATTTTTTCCTTCAAGAAATTATTTTCTTCTTCAACTAAATTTAACCTCTCGACAATAGGGTCGGTTGGAATTTCCGGTTCAACAAATTCCTAGATAAATAAAATCTATGTCACGTTGGTCGGCATAATTTTCATAAACAATAAATGAACCAATAGTTATGAAAAGATAATATATACCACATCCGAATCATAGACAGGACGAGGGCTGACGGGGGCGGATACCAAAACCATCGCACTATATATAAGATGCAATAATAAAAGTAAGAAAATAATACAAGTATCTATCTAAACATACAAGTAAGAATATTTTCCTTTCAGAAAGAAGATAAGAACAAGAGGCTCACCACGGTGGTGTCGGCGATGAGATCGGCGCGGGCGATCAACGGCGGTGAAGACGGAGACGGGACGTGACAGACCGCTAAACCTAGACAAATATTGAGGAAAATGGAGTTTGGAGGTCGAGCTTGGAGAGGAGAAAGTTAAGTAGTGTGGCTCGGGCATTCCATCGAACACCTCGTGTGCATAGGAGGTGAGCTAGAGCACCACAAAGCTCTCCAACGGCCGGGTAGAAAAACAGAGCAGCGAAGTGCTCTGCTCGCGGGCGAGGGGTATATATAGGCAATTCATTGGTCCCGGTTCGTGGCATGAACTGGGACTAAAGGCCACCCTTTGGTCCCGGTTCAAGCAACCAACCGGGACCAATGGTGGTGGGCCAGGAGCGAGGCCCATTGGTCCTAGTTCGTCCCACCAACCGGGACCAAAAGGTCCAGACGAACCGGGACCAATGGCCCACGTGGCCCGGCCGGCCCCCGGGGCTCACGAACCGGGTCCAATGCCCCCATGGGTCCCGGTTCGGGACTGAATCGGGACTAATGGGCTGACCCGGCCTGGACCTTTGCCCCCTTTTCTACTAGTGACTCCTCCCTTTCCTATTTGGAGAGGGAGAGGGAAGGAAGAGGAAGGAGGGAGGAATGAAATGGGGGCCCCGGCCCCCCTCCCAATTCGGATTGGGCTTGGCTGGGGGGCCCTCCCTTGCTCCTTTCCCCTCCTTTCCACTAAGGCCCATTAAGGCCCATATACCTCCCGGGGGGTTCCGATAACCTCCCGGAGCTCCGGTATTGTCCCAATCTCACCCGAAACCTTTCCGGTGTCCAAATATAGTCGTCCAATATATCGATCTTTATGTCTCGCCCATTTCGAGACTCCTCGTCATGTCCGTGATCACATCCGGGACTCTGAACAACCTTCGGTACATCAGAACACATAAACTCGTAATATAACTGTCATCTAACTTTAAGCGTGCGGACCCTACGGGTTCGAGAACTATGTAGACATGACCGAGACACGACTCCGGTCAATAACCAATAGCAGAACCTGGATGCTCATATTGGCTCCTACATATTCTACGAAGATCTTTATCGGTCAAACCGCATAACAACATATGTTGTTCCCTTTGTTATCGGTATGTTACTTGCCCGAGATTCGATCGTCGGTATCTCAATACCTAGTTCAATCTCGTTACCGGCAAGTCTCTTTACTTGTTATGTAATACGTCATCCCGTAACTAACTCATTAGCTACATTCTTGCAAGGCTTATAGTGATGTGCATTACTGAGAGGGCCCAGAGGTACCTCTCTGACAATCGGAGTGACAAATCCTAATCTCGAAATACGTCAACTCAACAAGTACCTTTGGAGACACCTATAGAGCACCTTTATAATCACCCAGTTACGTTATGACATTTGGTAGCACACAAAGTGTTCCTCCGGTAAGCAGGAGTTACATAATCTCATAGTCATAGGAACATGTATAAGTCAAGAAGAAAGCAATAGCAACATACTAAACTATCAAGTGCTAAGCTAACGGAATGGGTCAAGTCAATCACATCATTCTCCTAATGATGTGATCGCGTTAATCAAGACAACTCATGTCTATGGTTAGGAAACTTAACCATATTTGATTCACGAGCTAGTCAAGTAGAGGCATACACTAGTGACACTATGTTTGTCTATGTATTCACACATGAATTATGTTTCCGGGTAATACAATTCTAGCATGAATAATAAACATTTATCATGATATGAGGAAATAAATAATAACTTTATTATTGCCTCTAGGGCATATTTCCTTCAGTCTCCCACTTGCACTAGAGTCAATAATCTAGATTACACAGTGATGATTCTAACACCCATGGAGCCTTGGTGCTGATCATGTTTTGCTCGTGGAAGAGGCTTAGTCAATGGGTCTGCAACATTCAGATCCATATGTATCTTGCAAATCTCTATGTCTCCCACCTGGACTTGGTCCCGGATGGAATTAAAGCGTCTCTTGATGTGCTTGGTTCTCTTGTGAAATCTGGATTCCTTTGCCAAGGCAATTGCACCAGTATTGTCACAAAAGATTTTCATTGGACCCGATGCACTAGGTATGACACCTAGATCGGATATGAACTCCTTCATCCAAACTCCTTCATTTGCTGCTTCTGAAGCAGCTATGTACTCCGCTTCACATGTAGATCCCGCCACGACGCTTTTTTTAGAACTGCACCAACTGACAGCTCCCCCATTCAATATAAATACGTATCCGGTTTGCGATTTAGGATCATCCGGATCAGTGTCAAAGCTTCCATCGACGTAACCATCTACGACTAGCTCTTTGTCACCTCCATAAATGAGAAACAAATCCTTAGTCCTTTTCAGGTATTTCAGGATGTTCTTGACCGTTGTCCAGTGATCCACTCCTGGATTACTTTGGTATCTCCCTGCTAAACTAATAGCAAGGCACACATCAGGTCTGGTACACAACATTGCATACATGATAAAGCCTATGCCTGAAGCATAGGGAACTTCTTTCATTTTCTCTCTATCTTCTATAGTGGTCGGGCATTGAGTCTAACTCAATTTCACACCTTGTATTACAGGCAAGAACCCTTTCTTTGCTTGATCCATTTTGAACATTTTCAAAACTTTATCTAGGTATGTACTTTGTGAAAGTCCAATTAAGCGTCTTGATCTATCTCTATAGATCTTGATGCCCAATATGTAAGCAGCTTTACCGAGATCTTTCATTGAAAAACTTTTATTCAAGTATCCTTTTATGCTATCCAGAAATTCTATATCATTTCCAATCAATAATATGTCGTCCACATATAATATTAGAAATGCTCTGAGCTCCCACTCACTTTCTTGTAAATACTGAGGCTTCTCCAAAAGTCATATAAAACCATATGCTTTGATCACACTATCAAAGCGTTTATTCCAACTCGAGGGGCTTGCACCAGTCCATAAATGGATCATTGGAGCTTGCACACTTTGTTAGCATCCTTTGGATCGACAAAACCTTCTGGTTGCATCATATACAACTCTTCTTCCGAAATCCATTCAGAATGCAGTTTTGACATCCATTTGCCAAATTTCATAATCATAAAATGCGGCAATGGCTAACATGATTTGGACAGACTTAAGCATCGCTACGGGTGAGAAAGTCTCATCATAGTCAACACCTTGAACTTGTCGAAAACCTTTCGCATCAAGTCGAGCTTTGTAGACTGTAACATTACCATCAGCGCCAGTCTTCTTCTTGAAGATCCATTTATTCTTGATGGCTTGCCGATCATTGGGCAAGTCAACCAAAGTCCACACTTTGTTCTCATACATGGATCCCATCTCAGATTTCATGGCCTCAAGCCATTTTGCGGAATCTGGGATCATCATCGCTTCTTCATAGTTCGTAGGTTCGCCATGGTCAAGTAACATGACCTCCAGAACAGGATTACCGTACCACTCTGGTGAGGATCTTACTCTGGTTGACCTACGAGGTTCTGTAGTAACTTGATCTGAAGTTTCATGATCAATATCATTAGCTTCCTCACTTATTGGTGTAGTCGTCACGGGAACCGGTTTCTGTGATGAACTATTTTCCAATAAAGGAGCAGGTACAGTTACCTCATCAAGTTCTACTTTCCTCCCACTCACTTGTTTCGAGAGAAACTCCTTCTCTAGAAAGGATCCATTCTTGGCAACAAATGTCTTGCCTTCGGATCTGTGATAGAAGGTGCACCCAACAGTTTCCTTTGGGTATCCTATGAAGACACATTTCTCCGATTTGGTTTCGAGCTTATCGGGTTGAAGCTTTTTCACATAAGCATCGCAGCCCCAAACTTTAAGAAACGACAACTTTGGTTTCTTGCCAAACCACAGTTCATAAGGCGTCGTCTCAACGGATTTTGATGGTGCCCTATTTAAC
This sequence comes from Aegilops longissima, assembly GCA_021605205.1. NCBI lineage: Eukaryota > Viridiplantae > Streptophyta > Magnoliopsida > Poales > Poaceae > Aegilops > Aegilops longissima. The sequence goes on along the minus strand of CM038680.1, from coordinate 688,007,519 downwards.
GTGAATGCGGCCTTCTCTAAAGCATAACCCCAAAACGATAGCGGTAAATTGGTAAGAGACAACATAGATCGCACCATATCTAGTAAAGTACGATTACGATGTTCGGACACACCATTACGCTGTGGTGTTCTGGGTGGCGTGAGTTGCGAAACTATCCCGCATTGCTTCAAATGTAAACCAAACTCATAACTCAAATATTCTCCTCCACGATCAGATCATAGAAACTTTATTTTCTTGTTACGATAATTTTCAACTTCACTCTGAAATTCTTGGAACTTTTCAAATGTTTTAGACTTATGTTTCATTAAGTAGATATACCCATATCTGCTCAAATCATCTGTGAAGGTGAGAAAATAACGATACCCGCCGCGAGCCTCAACATTCATTGGACCACATACATCAGTATGTATGATTTCCAACAAATCAGTTGCTTGCTCCATAGTTCCGGAGAACGGCATTTTAGTCATCTTGCCCATGAGGCATGGTTCGCAAGTACCAAGTGATTCATAATCAAGTGATTCCAAAAGTCCATCAGTATGGAGTTTCTTCATGCACTTTACACCAATATGACCTAAACGACAGTGCCACAAATAAGTTGCACTATCATTATCAACTCTGCATCTTTTGGCTTCAACATTATGAATAGGTGTATCACTACTATCGAGATTCATCAAAAATAGACCACTCTTCAAGGGTGCATGACCATAATAGATATTACTCATATAAATAGAACAACCATTATTCTCAGATTTAAATGAATAACCGTCTCGCATCAAACAAGATCTAGATATAATGTTCATGCTCAACGCTGGCACCAAATAACAATTATTTAGGTCTAAAACTAATCCTGAAGGTAGATGTAGATGTAGCGTGCCGACGGCGATCACATCGATTTTGGAACCATTTCCCACGCGCATCGTCACCTCGTCCTTAGCCAGTGTCTGCTTAATCCGTAGTCCCTGTTGCGAGTTGCAAATATTAGCAACAGAACCAGTATCAAATACCCAGGTGCTACTGCGAGCTCTGGTAAGGTACACATCAATAACATGTATATCACATATAACTTTGTTCACCTTTCCATCCTTCTTATCCGCCAAATACTTGGGGCAGTTTCGCTTCAAGTGACCAGTCTGTTTGTAGTAGAAGCACTCAGTCTCAGGCTTAGGTCCATACTTGGGTTTCTTCTCTTGAGCAGCAACTTGTTTGCTGTTCTTATTGAAGTTTCCCTTCTTTTTCCCTTTGCCATTTTTCTTGAAACTGGTGGTCTTATTGACCATCAACACTTGATGCTCCTTCTTGATTTCTACCTCCGCGGCCTTTAGCATTGCGAAGAGCTCGGGAATTATCTTATCCATCCCTTGCATATTATAGTTCATCACGAAGCTCTTGTAGCTTGGTGGCAGTGATTGAAGAATTCTGTCAATGACGCTATCATCCGGAAGATTAACTCCCAGTTGAATCAAGTGATTGTTATACCCGGACATTACGAGTATATGCTCCTTGTGAACTATTCTCCTCCATCTTGCAGCTGTAGAACTTATTGGAGACTTCATATCTCTCAATCTGGGCATTTGCTTGAAATATTAACTTCAACTCCGGGAACATCTCATATTCTCCATGACGTTCAAAATGTCATTGAAGTCCCGGTTCTAAGCCGTAAAGCATGGCACACTGAACTATCGAGTAGTCATCAGCTTTGCTCTGCCAGACGTTCATAACATCTGGTGTTGCTCCTGCAGCAGGTTTGTGTTGGAAATATGCCCTAGAGGCAATAATAAAATGGTTATTATTATATTTCCTTGTTCATGACAATTGTCTATTGTTCATGCTATAATTGTATTAACTGGAAACCGTAATACATGTGTGAATACATAGACCACAACATGTCCCTAGTGAGCCTCTAGTTGACTAGCTCGTTGATCAATAGATGTTTATGGTTTCCTGACCATGGACATAGGATATCATTGATAACGGGATCACATCATTAGGAGAATGATGTGATGGACAGGATCCAATCCTAAGCATAGCACAAGATCGTGTAGTTCGTTTGCTAAAGCTTTTCTAATGTCAAGTATCATTTCCTTAGACCATGAGATTGTGTAACTCCCGGATACCGTAGGAGTGCTTTGGGTGTACCAAACGTCTCAACGTAACTGGGTGACTATAAAGGTGCACTACAGGTATCTCCGAAAGTTTCTATTGGGTTGGCACAAATTGAGACTGGGATTTGTCACTCCGTATGACGGAGAGGTATCTCTGGGCCCACTCGGTAATGCATCATCATAATGAACTCAATGTGACTATGTAGTTAGTCACGGGATCATGCATTACGGAATGAGTAAAGTGACTTGCCGGTAACGAGATTGAACGAGGTATTGGGATACCGACGATCGAATCTCGGGCAAGTAACATACCGATTGACAAAGGGAATTGTATACGGGATTGATTGAATCCACGACATCGTGGTTCATCCGATGAGATCATCGTGGAACATGTGGGAGCCAACATGGGTATCCAGATCCTGTTGTTGGTTATTGGCCAGAGAGTTGTCTCGGTCATGTCTGCATGATTCCCGAACCCGTAGGGTCTACACACTTAAGGTTCGATGACGCTAGGGTTATAAGGGAAGTTTATATGTGGTTACCGAATGTTGTTCGGAGTCCCGGATGAGATCCCGGACGTCACGAGGAGTTCCGGAATGGTCCGGAGGTAAAGATTTATATATGGGAAGTCCAGTTTCAGTCACCGGAATAGTTTCGGGGGTTATCGGTATTATACCGGGACCATCGAAAGGTGTCCGGAGGTCCACCAGGTGGGGCCACCTGCCCCGGGGGACTTGATGGGCTGAATATGGGAGGGAACCAGCCCCTAGTGGGCTGGTGCGCTCCTTCCCAAGGGCCCAAGGCGCCTAGGGTTGAAAACCCTAGGGGAGGGGTGCGCCTCCACCTTGCTTGGGGGGCAAGCCTCCCCTCCTGGCCGCCGCCCCCCCTCTAGATGGGATCTAGAGGGTCCGGCCCCCTCTCCCCTTCCCCTATATATAGTGGGGTTTTTGGTGCTGCCAAGAACATGAGGTTTTCCTCTCTCCTGGCGCAGCCCTACCCCTCTCCCTACTCGTCTCTCGAAGTGCTTGGCGAAGCCCTGCTGGAGTGCCACGCTCCTCCATCACGACCACGCCGTTGTGCTTCTGCTGGACGGAGTCTGCCCCAACCTCTCCCTCTCTCCTTGCTGTATCAAGGCGCGGGAGACGTCACCGGGCTGCATGTGTGTTGAACGCGGAGGCACCGTTGTTCGATGCTTAGATCGGATTCGGCCGCGATCTGAATCGCTTCGTGAACGACTCCACCGACCGCGTTCTTGCAACGCTTCCACATCGCGATCTTCAAGGGTATGAAGACACACTCCCCTCTCTCTTGTTGCTAGAATCTCCATAGATTGATCTTGGTGATGCGTAGGAAATTTTGAATTTCTGCTACATTCCCCAACAGTGGCATCATGAGCTAGGTCTATTGCGTAGATTCTATGCACGAGTAGAACACAAGTAGTTGTGGGCGTTGATTTTGTTCAATATGCTTACTGTTACTAGTCCTATCTTGTTTCGATGGTATTGTGGGATGAAGCGGCCCGGATAGACCTTACACGTATACTTACGTGAGACAGGTTCCACCGACTGACATGCACTTGTTGCATAAGGTGGCTAGCGGGTGCCAGTCTCTCCCACTTTAGTCGGATCGGATTCGATGAAAAGGGTCCTTATGAAGGTTAAATAGCAATTGGCATATCACGTTGTGGTTTTGGCGTAGGTAAGAAACGTTCTTGCTAGAAACCTATAGCAGCCACGTAAAAAAAATTGCAACAACAATTAGAGGACGTCTAACTTGTTTTTGCAGCATATGCCGTGTGATGTGATATGGCCAAAAAGGATGTGATGAATGAAATATATGTGATGTATGAGATTGATCATGTTCTTGTAATAGGAATCATGACTTCCATGTCGATGAGTATGACAACCGGCAGGAGCCATAGGAGTTGTCTTTATTTATTGTATGACCTGCGCGTCACTGAATAACGCCATGTAATTACTTTACTTCATTGCTAAAGCGTTAGCCATAGTAGTAGAAGTAATAGTTGGCGAGACAACTTCATGGAGACACGATGATGGAGATCATGATGATGGAGATCATTGTGTCATGCCGGTGACGATGATGATCATGGCGCCCCGAAGATGGAGATCAAAAGGAGCAAAATGATATTGGCCATATCATGTCACTATTTGATTGCATGTCATGTTTATCATGTTTTTGCATCTTATTTGCTTAGAACGACGGTAGTAAATAAGATGATCCCTCACTAAAATTTCAAGAAAGTGTTCCCCTAACTGTGCACCATTGCAAAGGTTCGTTGTTTCGAAGCACCATGTGATGATCGGGTGTGATAGATTCTAACGTTCGCATACAACGGGTGTAAGCCAGATTTACACACGCGAAACACTTAGGTTGACTTGACGAGCCTAGCATGCACAGACATGGCCTCGGAACACAAGAGACCGAAAGGTCGAGCATGAGTCGTATAGTAGATACGATCAACATGAAGATGTTCACCGATGATGACTAGTCCGTCTCACGTGATGATCGGACACGGCCTGAGTTAACTTCGGATCATGTATCACTTAGATGACTAGAGGATGTCTATCGGTGGGAGTTCATCAAATAATTTGATTAGATGAACTTAATTATCCTGAACATAGTCAAAAGGTCTTTGCAAATTATGTCGTAGCTCGCGTTTTAGTTCTACTGTTTTAGATATGTTCCTAGAGAAAATTTTGTTGAAAGTTGATAGTAGCAATTATGCGGACTGGGTCCGTAAACAGAGGATTGTCCTCATTGCTGCGCAGAAGGCTTATGTCCTTAATGCACCGCTCGGTGTGCTGAACCTCAAACGTTGTTTGTGGATGTTGCGAACATCTGACATACATGTTTTGATGACTACGTGATAGTTCAGTAATGTTAAACGGTTTAGAATTGAGGCACTGAAGACGTTTTTGAAACGTCGCGGAACATATGAGATGTTCCGAGGGTTGAAATTGGGATTTCAGGCTCGTGCCCACGTCAAGAGGTATAAGACCTCCGACGAGTTTCTTAGCCTACAAACTAAGGGAGAAAAGCTCAATCGTTGAGCTTGTACTCAGATTGTCTGGGTACAACAATCACTTGAATCGAGTGGGAATTAATCTTCCAGATGAGATAGTGATGTTTCTCCAAAGTCATTGCCACCAAGCTGCTAGAGCTTCGTGATGAACTATAACATATCAGGGATAGATATGATGATCCTTGAAATATTCGCGATGTTTGACACCGCGAAAGTAGAAATCAAGAAGGAGCATCAATTATTGATGGTTAGTGAAACCACTAGTTTCAAGAAGGGCAAGGGCAAGAAGGGATACTTCATGAAACAACAAATCAGTTGTTGCTCTAGTGAAGAAACCCAAGGTTGAACCCAAACCCAAGACTAAGTGCTTATGTATGAGGGGAACGGTCACTGAAGCAGAACTACCCTAGATACTTGGTAGATGGGAAGGCTGGCAAGGTCGACAGAAGTATATTGGATATACATTATATTGATGTGTACTTTACTAGTACTCCTAGTAGCACCATGGTAATAGATACCGGTTCAGTTGCTAAGTGTTAGTAACTCGAAATAAAAGGCTACGGAATAAACGGAGACTAGCTAAACGCGAGGTGACGATATGTGTTGGAAGTATTTCCAAGGTTGATGTGATCAAACATCGCACGCTCCCTCTACCATCGGGATCGGTGTTGAACCTAAATAGTAGTTATTTAGTGTTTGCGTTGAGCATAGACATGATTGGATTATGTCTATCGCAATACGGTTATTCATTTAAGGAGAATAATGGTTACTCTGTTTGTTTGAATAATACCTTCAATGGTCTTGCACCTAAAATGAATGGTTTATTGAATCTCGATCGTAGTGATACACACGTTCATGCAAAAAGATATAAGATAGTAATGATAGTACCACCTGCTTGTGGCACTGCCATTTGAGTCATATTGGTATAAAACGCATGAAGAAGCTCCATGTTGATGGATCTTTGGACTCACTCGTTTTGAATAGTTTGAGACATGCGAACCATGTCTATTGGTATGTGCGCATGAAGAAACTCCATGCAGATGGATCGTTTGAACTCACTTGATTCTAAATCACTTGAGACATGCAAATCATACCACATGGGCAAGATGACTGAAAAGCCTCGTTTTCAGTAAGATGGAACAAGAGAGCAACTTGTTGGAAGTAATACATTTTGATGTGTGCTTTCCAATGAGTGCTGAGGCACGCAGTGGATATCGTTATGTTCTTACTTCATAGATGCTTTGAGTAGATGCTAAGTATATTTACTTGATGAAACACAAGTCTGAATTATTGAAAGGTTCAAGTAATTTCAGAGTGAAGTTGAAGATCATCGTAACAAGAGGATAAAATGTCTATGATATGATCATAGAGATGAATATCTGAGTTACGTTTTGGTACACAATTAAGACATTGTGGAAATTGTTTCACAACTAATGCTGCCTGGAACACCATAGTGTGATGGTGTGTCCGAACATCATAGCTGCACCCTATTGGATATGATGCATGCTATGATGTCTCTTATCGAATTACCACTATCGTTTATGGGTTAGGCATTAGAGACAATCGCATTCACTTTAATAGGGCACCACGTAATTCCGTTGAGATGACACCGTGTGAACTATGGTTTAGAGAAACCTAAGCTGTCATTTCTTGAAAGTTTGGGGCTGCGACGCTTATGTGAAAAAGTTTCTCTCGAAAGAATTGAGTGGGAGAATGGTGCAGACTTGATTAGGTTATTGAACCATCACTTCAACCAGTGTGTAGCAGGGCATAGGAAGTTGTTCCTGTGGCACCTACACCAATTAAAGTGGAAGCTGATGATAGTGATCATGAAACTTCGGATCAAGTCACTACCAAACCTCGTAGGACAACAAGAACGCGTACGGCTTCAGAGCGGTATGGTAATCCTGTCTTGGAGGTCATGTTGCTAGACAACAATGAACCTACGAGCTATGGAGAAGCGATGGTGGGCCCGGATTCTGACGAATGGCTCGAGGCCATAAAATCCGAGAGAGGATCCATGTATGAAAACAAAGTATAGACTTTGGAAGAACTACTTGATGGTCGTAAGACTGTTGGGTACAGATGGATTTTAAAAGGAAGACGGACAATGATGGTAAGTATCACCATTAAGAAAGCTCGACTTGTCGTTAAGATGTTTTCCGACAAGTTCAAGGAGTTGACTGCGATGAGACTTTCTCACTCGTAGCGATGCTAAGAGTCTGTTGGAATTATATTAGCAGTTACTGCATTATTTATGAAATCTTGCTGATAGGATGTCAAAATATTGTTTCCTCGACAATTTTCTTGAGGAAAGGTTGTATATGATACAACCAGAAAGTTTGGTCAATCCTACAAGATGCTAACAAGTATGCAAAGCTCCAGCAATCCTTCTAAGGACAGGAGTAAGCATCTCGGAGTTGGAATATACACTTTGATGAGACGATCAAAGATTTTGGGTTTATACAAAGTTTATGAGAAACTTGTATTTCCAAAGAAGTGAGTGGGAGCACTATAGAATTTCTGATGAGTATATGTTGTTGATCAGAAATGATGCAAAGTTTCTGGAAAGCATATAGGGTTATTTGAAAAGTGTTTTTTAATGGAAAACCTGGATTAAGCTACTTGAACATTGAGCATCAAGATCTATAAGGATAGATCAAAAACGCTTAATAGTACTTTCAAATGAATATACATACTGTGACAAGATTTTGAAGGAGTTCAAAATAGATCGGCAAAGGAGTTCTTGGCTGTGTTATAAGGTGTGAGTATTGAGTAAGACTCAAGACCTGACCACGTCAGAAAAGAGAGAAAGGACAAAGTTCGTCCCCTATGCTTTAGACGTAGGCTCTACAGTATGCTATGCTGAGTACCGCACCTGAAGTGTGCCTTTCCATGAGTCAGTCAAGGGGTACAAGAGTGATCCAGGAATGGATCACATAACAGCGGTCTGCTACCTCTAGAGCTTGCGTTGGTTTTCCCCGAAGAGGAGAGGATGATGCAGCAAAGTAGCGTAAGTATTTCCCTCAGTTTTTTAGAACCAAGGTATCAATCTAGTAGGAGGCTACGCTCAAGTCCCTCGTACCTGCACAAAACGATAGCTCAACGCAACCAACGCGATTAGGGGTTGTCAATCCCTTCACGGTCACTTACGAGAGTGAGATCTGATAGAGATAATATTTTTGGTATTTTTGATATAGAGATGCAAAGTGAAAAGTAAAAGGAAAAGTAAAAAAACAAAGCAAGTATTAAAGTGATGGAGATTGATATGATGAAAATAGACCCGGAGGCCATAGGTTTCACTAGTGGCTTCTCTCAAGAGCATAAGTATTCTACGGTGGGTGAACAAATTACTGTTGAGAAATTGACAGAATTGAGCATAGTTATGAGGATATCTAGGTATGATCATGTATATAGGCATCACGTCCGAGACAAGTAGACCGACTCTGCTGCATCTACTACTATTACTCCACTCATCGACCGCTATCCGGCATGCATCTAGAGTATTAAGTTAAAAAGCAGAGTAATGCTTTAAGCAAGATGACATGATGTAGAGGATAAATTCATGCAATATGATAAAACCCCATCTTGTTATCCTCGATGGCAACAATACAATCGTGCCTTGCTGCCCCTTACATCCTTTGGGAAAGGACACGCAAGATTGAACCCAAAGCTAAACACTTCTCCCATTGCAAGAACTACCAATCTAGTTGGCCAAAGCAAACGGATAATTCGAAGAGACTTGCAAAGATAACTCAATCATACAAAAAAGAATTCAGAGAAGATTCAAATATTATTCATAGATAAACTTGATCATAAACCCACAATTCATCGGTCTCAACAAACACACCGCAAAAAGAAGATTACATCGAATAGATCTCCACGAGAGAGGGGGAGAACATTGTATTGAGATCCAAAATGAGAGAAGAAGCCATCTAGCTACTAGCTATGGACCCGAAGGTCTGAAGTAAACTACTCACACTTCATTGGAGGGGCTATGGTGATGATGTAGAAGCCCTCCGTGATGGATGCCCCCCCGTGGAGCTCGAACAGGCCCCAAGATGGGATCTCGTGGATCTGAGAAAGTTGTGGCGGTGGAATTAGGTTTTGGCTCCGTATTTGATCTGTCGAGTGCGAGGTATATATAGGAGGAAGGAGTGCGTCGGTGGAGCAACAGGGGCCCACGAGGCGGGGGCCCTAGGGGCGCCCCACCTCGTGACCGCCTCTGTTACTTCTTGGTGTAGGGTCCAAGTCTCACGGATCACGTTCGGTGAGAAAATCACGTTCTGAAGGTTTCATTCGTTTGGACTCCATTTGATATTCCGTTTCTTCGAAACACTGAAATAGGCAAAAAACAGCAATTCTGGGCTGGGCCTCCGGTTAATAGGTTAGTCCCAAAAATAATATAAAAGTGGAAAATAAAGCCCAATATAGTCCAAAACAGTAGATAAAGTAGCATGGAGCAATCAAAAATTATAGATATGTTGGAGACGTATCAGGCATCCCCAAGCTTAATTCCTGCTCGTCCTCGAGTAGGTAAATGATAAAAAGAGAATTTTTGATGCGGAGTGATACTTTGGCATAATTTCAATGTAAATCTTCTTAACTGTGGTATGAATATTCAGATCCGAAAGATTCAAGACAAAAGTTCATATTGACATAAAAATAATAATACTTCAAGCATACTAACTAAGCAATTATGTCTTCTCAAAATAACATGGCCAAAGGAAGTTATCCCTACAAAATTATATAGTCTGGCTATGCTCCGTCTTCCCCACACAAAATATTTAAATCATGCACAACCCCGATGACAAGCCAAGCAATTGTTTCATACTTTAACATTTCAAAACTTTTCAATCTTCACGCAATACATGAGCGTGAGCCATGGATATAGCACTATATGTGGAATAGAATGGTGGTTGTGGAGAAGACAAAAAGGGAGAAGATAGTCTCACATCAACTAGGCGTATCAACGGGCTATGGAGATGCCCATCAATAGATATCAATGTGAGTGAGTAGGGATTGCCATGCAACGGATGCACTAGAGCTATAAGTATATGAAAGCTCAACAAAAGAAACTAAGTGGGTGTGCATCCAACTTGTTTGCTCACGAAGACCTAGTGCATTTGAGGAAGCCCATCATTGGAATATACAAGCCAAGTTCTATAATGAAAAATTCCCACTAGTATATGAAAGTGACAAAATGAGAGACTCTCTGTCATGAAGATCTTGGTGCTACTTTGAAGCACAAGTGTGGTAAAAGGATAGTAGCATTGTCCCTTCTCTCTTTTTCTCTCATTTTTTTATTTGGGCCTTTTCTTTTTTTTATGGCCTCTTTCTTTTTTTCCTTTTTTTCGTCCGGAGTCTCATCCCGACTTGTGGGGGAATCATGGTCTCCATCATCCTTTCCTCACTTGGGACAATGCTCTAAAGAATGATGATCATCACACTTTTATTTTTCTTACAACTCAATAATTACAACTCGATTCTTAGAACAAAGTATGACTCTATATGAATGCCTCCGGCGGTGTACCGGGATATGCAATGAATCAAGAGTGGCATGTATGAAAGAATTATGAACGGTGGCTTTGCCACAAATACGATGTCAACTACATGATCATGCTAGCAATATGACAATGATGGAGCGTGTCATAATAAACGAAACGGTGGAAAGTTGCATGGCAATATATCTCGGAATGGCTATGGAAATGCCATGATAGGTAGGTATGGTGGCTGTTTTGAGGAAGATATATGGTAGGTGTATGATACCAACGAAAAGTGCGCGGTATTAGAGAGGCTAGCAATGGTGGAAGGATGGGAAAAAGTGCATATAATCCATGGACTCAACATTAGTCATAAAGAACTCGTATACTTATTGCAAAAATCTTGAAGTTATCAAATCAAAGTATTACGCGCATGCTCCTAGGGGGATAGATTGGTAGGAAAAGACCATCGCTCGTCCCCGACCGCCACTCATAAGGAAGACAATCAATAAATAAATCATGCTCCGAGTTCATCACATAACGGTTCACCATACGTGCATGCTACGGGAATCACAAACTTCAACACAAGTATTCTTTTAAATTCACAATTACTCAAATATCATGACTCTAATATCACCATCGTCATATCTCAAAACAATTATCAAGCATCAAACTTTTCTTAGTATTCGACGCACTCAAAAGAAAGTTTCACATATCTTGAATACCAAGTATATTAATATTAAGCAAATTACCATGCTATTAACGACTCTCAAAATAATCTAAGTGAAGCATGAGAGATCAATAGTTTGTTTAAAACAAATCCACCACCGTGCTCTAAAAGATCTAAGTGAAGCACTAGAGCAAAAATTATCACGCTCAAAAGATATAAGTGAAGCACATAGAGTATTCTATCAAATTTTAATTTATGTATGGCTCTCTCAAAAGGTGTGTACAGCAAGGATTATTGTGGTAAACTAACAAGCAAAGACGCAAATAATACAAGACGCTCCAAGCAAAACACATATCATGTGGTGAATAAAAATATAGCTCCAAGTAAATTACTGATGGAAGTAGACGAAAGAGGGGATGCCTTCCGGGGCATCCCCAAGCTTTGACTTTTTGGTGTCCTTGGATTATCTTGGGGGTGCCATGGGCATCCCCAAGCTTAGGCTCTTGCCACTCCTTGTTCCATAATCCATCAAAAAAGAATTTACCCAAAACTTGAAAACTTCACAACACAAAACTCAATAGAAATCTCGTGAGATCCGTTAGAGAAAGAAAACAAAAGACTACTTTAAGGTACTGTAATGAACTCACTCTTTATTTATATTGGTGTTAAACCTACTGTATTCCAACTTCTCTATGGATTATAAACTATTTTACTAGCCATAGATTCACCAAAATAAGCAAACAACACACGAAAAACAGAATCTGTCAAAAACAGAACAGTCTGTAGTAATCTGTAACTAACGCAAACTTCCGGAACTCCAAAAATTCTACCAAAATAGGACAAACTAGAAATTTTGTTTAATGATAAGCAGAAATTGGAATAAGTATTTTATCACGTTCTGGTGATTTTTAACAATTGTTTTCTTGAACAGAAAGATTCTGGAAATTACAGCAAGATCAAATAACTATCATCCAAGAAGATCCTATAGGTCTAACTTGGCACAAACACTAATTAAAACATAAAACCACATCTAAACAGAGGCTATATGGATTATTTATTCAATGACAGAAAGGAAATAAATTGGGTTGTCTCCCAACAAGCGCTTTTCTTTAAAGCCTTATAGCTAGCCATTGAGATTTCAATGATGCTCACATGAAAGACAAGAATAGAAGCACAAAGACAGCATCATAAAACACGTGACAAACACATCTAAGTCTAACATACTTCCTATGCATAGGAATATTATAAGCAAACAAATTTGCAAGGCAAGCAAAAACTAGTATACGCAAGGAAGAAGAAAGAGACAATAGCAATCTCAACATGACGAGAGGTAAGTTAATAAGATAAAAATTTCTACGACTATATTTTCCTCTCTCATAATAATTGCATGTAGGATCATAGGCAAATTCAAAAAAATAGCTATCACAAAACATATTTTCAACATGATCCACATGCATGCAAAGTTGATACTCTTCTAAGATAGTGGGATTAACATTAACTAAAGTCATGACCTTTCCGAACCCACTTTTATCAAAAATATCATAAGATTGAACATACTCCAAATATGTGGGATCAAAAGTTGACACTCTTCCAAACCCACTTTCAATATTATTGCAAACACTATTATCAATCTCATATTCATCATGGGGCTTAAATAAAATTTCAAGGTTATAAGAAGAATCACCCCAATCATGATCATTGAAACAAGTAGTAGACATAGCAAAACTAGCATCCCCAAGCTTAGAATTTTGCATATTATTAGAAAAATTGACATCAAGAGAATTTATACGAAAATCATTGTAATCATGCTTTTTATTCAAAGATCTATCGTGAAGCACTTCATCACAATTTTCAGATTTACGGATTTCAGGCAATAGCTTATAAAGATAATCTAGTGCATCCAAATCACTAGGAATTGGTTCATCATAATTGGATCTCTTAAAAAGATTGGCAAGAGGATGAGGATCCATAGATATTAGCTTCTCTATTTAGGAATAAATACTCAACTATTTCAACCAAACGAGCAAACGAGCCAAGAAAGACATCAAGGCGAACGGAAAAGAGAGGGCGAATAAAACGTCAAGGGTGAAGTGGGGGAGAGGAAAACGAGAGGCAAATGGCAAATAATGTAATGCGAGAGATAGGGATTGCGATGGGTACTTGGTATGTAGACTTTAACGGTGCCAGAAGTGGCTTGTTGTTAGGAGTCCAAGTCTTGACTTGCTCTTGCGTAAGCCTCCCTGGCAACGACGCCAGAAATTCTTCTTGCTACCTCTTGAGCTTGTGTTGGTTTTCCCCGAAGAGAAGAGGATGATGCAACAAAGTAGCGTAAGTATTTCCCTCAGTTTTTGAGAACCAAGGTATCAATCCAGTAGGAGGCTACGCTCAAGTCCCTCGTACCTGCACAAAACGATAGCTCAACGCAACCAACGCGATTAGGGGTTGTCAATCCCTTCACGGTCACTTATGAGAGTGAGATCTGATAGAGATAATATTTTTGGTATTTTTGATATAGAGATGCAAAGTGAGAAGTAAAAGGCAAAGTAAAAACAAAGCAAGTATTAAAGTGATGGAGATTGATATGATGAAAATAGACCCGGGGGCCATAGGTTTCACTAGTGGCTTCTCTCAAGAGCATAAGTATTCTATGGTGGGTGAACAAATTACTGTTGAGCAATTGACATAATTGAGCATAGTTATGAGGATATCTAGGTATGATCATGTATATAGGCATCACATCCGAGACAAGTAGACCGACTCCTGCCTGCATCTACTACTATTACTCCACTCATCGACCGCTATCCAGCATGCATCTAGAGTATTAAGTTAAAAACAGAGTAACGCTTTAAGCAAGATGACATGATGTAGAGGGATAAATTCATGCAATATGATAAAAACCCCATATTGTTATCCTCGATGGCAACAATAAAATACGTGCCTTGCTGCCCCTTACATCCTTTGGGAAAAGGACACGCAAGATTGAACCCAAAGCTAACCACTTCTCCCATTGCAAGAACTACCAATCTAGTTGGCCAAACCAAACGGATAATTCGAAGAGACTTGCAAAGATAACTCAATCATACAAAAAAGAATTCAGAGAAGATTCAAATATTATTCATAGATAAACTTGATCATAAACCCACAATTCATCGATCTCAACAAACACACCGCAAAAAGGAGATTACATCGAATAGATCTCCACGAGAGAGGGGGGGAACATTGTATTGAGATCCAAAATGAGAGAAGAAGCCATCTAGCTACTAGCTATGGACCCAAAGGTCTGAAGTAAACTACTCACACTTCATTGGAGGGGCTATGGTGATGATGTAGAAGCCCTCCGTGATGGATGCCCCCTCCGGCGGAGCTCCGGAACAGGCCCCAAGATGGGATCTCGTGGATACAGAAAGTTGCGGCGGTGGAATTAGCTTTTTGGCTCCGTATTTGATCTATCGGGGGTACGTAGGTATATATAGGAGGAATGAGTACATCGGTGGAGCAACAGGGGGCCCACGAGGCGGGGGCGCCCTAGGGGCGCCCCACCTCGTGGCCGCCTCTGTTACTTCTTGGAGTAGGGTCCAAGTCTCCGGATCACGTTCGGTGAGAAAATCACGTTCGAAGGTTTCATTCCGTTTGGACTCCGTTTGATATTCCGTTTCTTCAAACACGAAATAGGCAAAAAAACAGCAATTCTGGGCTGGGCCTCCGATTAATAGGTTAGTCCCAAAAATAATATAAAAGTGGAAAATAAAGCCCAATATAGTCCAAAACAGTAGATAAAGTAGCATGGAGCAATCAAAAATTATAGATACGTTGGAGACGTATCACGGTCTAACTTAACCTTAGTAACTAGTGGACTAAGGAATTTTCTCGATTATGGAGGTGGTAAAAGAGTTCGTCGTAAAGAGTTACGTCGATGCAAACTTTGACACTAATCTGGATGACTCTGAGTAGTAAACCGGATTCGTATAGTAGAGCAGTTATTTGGAATAGCTCCAAGTAGCGCCTGGTAGCTGCATCTACAAGATGACATAGATATTTGTAAAGCACACAAGGATCTGAAAGGTTCAGACCTGTTGACTAATAAACCTCTCTCACAAGCGAGATATGATCAAACACCATGGGTGTTGGATTCAATACAATCACATAATGATGTGAACTAGATTATTGACTCTAGTGCAAGTGGGAGACTGTTGGAAATATGCCATAGAGGCAATAATAAAATGGTTATTATTATATTTCCTTGTTCACGACAATTGTCTATTGTTCATGCTATAATTGTATTAACTGGAAACCGTAATACATGTGTGAATACATAGACCACAACATGTCCCTAGTGAGCCTCTAGTTGACTAGCTCGTTGATCAATAGATGGTTATGGTTTCACGACCATGGACATAGGATGTCATTGATAACGGGATCACAGCATTAGGAGAATGATGTGATGGACAAGACCCAATGAGGAGTCTGGATTAGGGGTGTCCGGATAGCGGACTACCATCATCACCGAACTATTATTGGCGGACTATCATCATCGACCGGACTCCAAGACTATGAAGATACAAGATTGAAGACTTCACCCGTGTGCGGATGGGACTTTCCTTGGCGTGGAAGGCAAGCTTGGCGTCTGGATATGTAGATCTCCTACCATTGTAACCGACTCTATGTAACCCTAGCCCTCTCCGGTGTCTATATAAACGGATGGCTTTAGTCCGTGGGACTAGAAACACAACAACCCTTACAATCATACCATAGGCTAGCTTCTAGGGTTTAGCCACCTTGATCTCGTGGTAGATCCACTCTTGTAAACATCCACAATATCAATATCAATCGAGCAGGGCGTAGGGTTTTACCTCCATCAAGAGGGCCGAACACTGGGTAAAACATCGTGTCCCTTGTCTCCTGTTACCATCGGCCTAGACGCACAGATTCGGGACCCCTACCGAGATCCGCGGTTTGACACCGACATTGGTGCTTTCATTGAGAGTTCCTCGTGTCGTCACCGATAGGCTTGATGGCCTCTTCAATCAACAACAACGCAGTCTGGGTGAGACTTTTCTCCCGGACAGATCTTCGATTCGGCCGGCTTTGATCTGCGGGCCAACTCAGCAGCCATCTGAAGCAGATCGAAGTTCGCCCCTGGCCGTCAGGTCAGGTTTGGAAGCCTAAACTTCACGGCCGATATCCGCGGGGACTTGATCTTCGATGGATCTGAGCCACAGCCGTGCGCGCCGCGCTGTCACGATGGGCATGACCTAACTCTGCCGCCGGACAGCACCTTGGAGGCCGCACACGGATCCGCTCCGACCCATAGTCCGGAGCCGATCGCTCGGATCGAGGACGGATGGTTGGACACCGCCTCGGGAGCTGCATCTTCTACGGCGATGGAGCCGAACACTTACCTTGTCCGCATAAAGCTCATGACTCGAGGTGCGGACTCCTGCGGACTCGAACCTCCTGCGCCCTGCGGTCGAATCCGGCGGGTGCCGATCATGGAATTCACCGCTGCGGACATCTTTCCTTTTCGCCCTTGGCGATATCATAAATTCATGAAGCATCTCTCGCTATCCGGAGAGCCTGGCGGACTACGGCCGGGGCGGTTGGGGCGTGGACGGCGAAGAAATTCAGAGCCCACCACCACCCCTTCGTAGCCACCGTCGGCGATTTAACCGACATACTCGACTACGACTCCGAAGACATCGGCGGTATGGGCGGCGATGCGGAGACTACCAAGAACCAGCGCCTACAGGACCTTTGGAAGACCACCTCGTCATCGACATATACATGGTGGACACCCCAAAAGATGGGGATGGCAAAGAAGCAGCGAAGGCCGATTCCTTAAAGAAACAGCCCAAGCGCCGGCGTCGGTGGCGCCGCTCTAAATCCGCCACGGCAACAATGGAGATTTCGCACGGAGATAATAACACCCGAAAGTGCGAAGATAATTCCCTCCAAAGACGATCCGCAGGAGGAGGAAAAAGCAAGCCCCCACGATAGGGCGGGGGCGAAGAGGTCGAGGATGACAATTACTTACCTCCCTCCGGAGCGAGGAAAGCCTCGGCGACGAGCCAATTCGTCGTGCTCGAGGATCCCGTCGAACAAGAGCATTTCAGGCGCAGGCTAATGGCCACGGCAAACAGCCTAAAGAAAAAGTAGCAACAGCTTGAAGCTGATCAAGACCTCTTGGCCGACGGATGGACCGAGGTCCTCGCGGCGAAGAGTATGAACTCGAACGCCCCCAAAAGTTACCCAAAGCGCAAGTTGCTCCCCGATTAGAGGAGGCGTACAAACCTGCATCACCAGCGCTGTCAATACGGACCGGCCACCCGTGGCGCGAGAGAGCGTGCAAGCCCTCCACCAAAACCGTACCCCGGCATCGCTCAAAAAGCATGAAGCCACGGGGGAACGCGCCGGACTTGTGAGATATATTGGAGGACAAGGCAAGACAATCCAGATCTATCTATGGATCACGTGGGCGCCCCAAGACCCACGACGAATACCGTCGCGCCGGATATAACTACTCGGTCGGGCGAACACAGCGAACAACGCTCTCTCGGCGGCGTCGCGATATTGCTCAATCTGAGGCGCCGCACACCCACTATGCTTCAGCGACGAGTAATGGATCATCAAATCCACGAAGGATTTAAACCCGTTAATATCGAATCCTACGATGGCACAACAGACCCAGCGGTTTGGATTGAGGATTATCTTCTCCATATACACATGGCCCATGGCGGCAATCTTCACGCCATCAAATATCTCCGGCTCAAGCTTAAAGGACCAGCTCGGCATTGGCTTAACAGCCTGCCCGCAGAGTCTATTGGATCTTTGGGAGGACACGGAAGCCGCATTCCTCGACAACTTCCGGGGCACATATGTGCGACCACGGGACGCAGATGACCTAAGCCACATAATCCAGCAGCCAGGCACGAATCGGCGGGCAATTCGGACACGATTCTTAACAAAGAAAAATCAAATCATGTTGTCCGGATGCGAGAGGCCCTCGCTGCCTTCAAACATAACATCCGCGATGAGTGGCTGGCGGAACCTAGGGCGGAGAAGCGAAATCCATGGCAGCCCTCACATCACTCATGACCCGCTTACATGCGGGAGAGGATAGCTGGCTAGCTCGCAGCAACAACCTCGGCAAAAATGCTGGCAGTCCGGATACCAAGGACCGCAATGGCAGGTTGCGTCAAAACAAAACAAACGCCGCGTGCTGGCGACAGCAATGAGGATCGGCAGTCAACGCCGGATTCGAGGCTCAAACCCGTCAGCGGAAGAAGCCATTCAAAAGAACCACTCCGGGCCCGTCCAATTTGGACCGGATACTCGACCGCCCTTGCCAAATACATGGAACCCCGAAAAGCCAGCTAACCACACCAACAGAGATTGTTGGGTATTCAAACAAGCAGCAAATCAATCACAAAAACAGTGACAAGGGGCTACAGCGATGACGAGGAAGAGACCCGGCAGCCGAACAACAGAGGACAAAGGATCCCCCTCAAGTTGGACGGTAAACATGATATCATAGCGATATTCCCAAGAGGGAGCGGAAGCGTGCACTAAAGGGCGATATCTGCGATGGAGCGATCGCCCCAAAATTCAACCCATGGTCCTCTTGCCCGATCACTTTCGATCGAAGAGACCATCCGACCGATATCCGCCATGGCGGATTCGCGCGATAGTTTTAGACCCAATCGTCGATGGATTTCACCTCACGAGAGTCCTGCTGGGCGGCGATAGCCTGAACCTGCTTTATCGAGGATACGGTCGCAAGATGGCCATAGACCCTTCAAGGATTAAACCTACAAAGACAACCTTCAAAGCGTCATACCAGGTGTCGAGGCCAATTGTACAGGCTCGATTACATCGAAGTGGTCTTGGATCCCGGATAATTTCGAGCGAGGAGTTAATCTTCGACATAGTCCCGTTCATGGCGGCTATCATGCTCTGCTTTCGGACGAACGCGTTTACAAAATTTAACGCGGTGCCGCATTATGCATACCTTAAGCTCAAGATGCCAGGCCCTCGTGGAGTCATCACGGTCAATGGAAACACGGCGCTCCCTCGAGCGGAGGAACATACAGCGGCTCTCGGCGGAAATCTGAGTAGCCTTTTAAGGCAATTCTCGAGTCCGGCCGTTAAGCGACCGGACACGACCAAACGCGCCCGAGCAACATCAACCAAGACCACCGGCACGTTCCGAGCATGCGTAGTAATGCGGCCTTAACCCGGTGTCGTGGAATTGTCACGGCAGATGTCCTCGTGAAAGGACTTAGTCGCAGGGCCATCGTACGGGTTAACTTAGAGGGGTTAAAGCGGACACAAAGACACGAGAGTTATACTAGTTCGGCCCCTTTGATGAAGGTAAAAGCCTACGTCTAGTTTGTGATGGGATTGATGTGATTTCGGCGACTAGGGAGCAATAGCTTCGCCTAAGCCTCGAATTATGCGTCCCTAAACCGCGCTTGGGTCGCCCCTTATATACGGGTTGGCCTTGGCCGGTCTCTGAGTCCCGAGGCCGGCTCATACAAGTGTCCGTCTCGGTCTCTTCTTTCTCTTATCTTACAGCACAAGTTACATGACTAAGGCGGTTTACATTAATGGACTCTAATCCGCCTCTGGGCTCTGGGCCTCTTGCCTTCGTGGGCCCTAATTATAGACGAGGGTAAACCGGCCCCTTCAGGGCGGTTTATATTCAGTAGTTATATCCCCAACACCAGCCCTCGCAAAATTGTAAGACAAGCTCTCTGCGTACATAATTACGCTTTGGAGATACCATGGGCATAGGGGGAAAGGCACAACCACAACAGACCCAGAGTGCGGTTCGACCACACCAGGGGCTCCCAAGTGTGTCGCTCTTTTTTCTTTTATTTTCTCTTTTTATACAGAACTATGTCGTGGCGACCCTGCCGAACTCATGATGCAACAGCCAGGGAAGGACAAAGGCCGCAACGAACACTCAGGTGGTCCCCATCACGAGCATTAAATTTGTTAAATACAAACATTCCGTGGCCTACCCCTGGAGGGAGACGCCTTTAATTCGTCCAATCCCTTGCTTTCCGCACTATTTGTATCATTCCGCACTCATAGAATATCTTCTCGAATAAAATGCAGCACTTTTTTGCCTATAATTGCATTACCTTATATATACATATATGTTCATTTACGACATGTTGCATCCGTACACCTTTGGTACGGCCAAATACACCAGGGGCTTATGTTCTCCGCATTATGGTGTGATAAAGTCCGCACACTTTCACAAGTGCGGCATCCCGAACTTATAGCATTATATGAATCGGCTCCGAATCATGTCTTGGGTCAATAGTTGGGTTTACCGGCTCCATGTTTGGCACCTTATGTTCCGTTCTATCGGCTAAGGTAGACTGGGAGAACCACGTGATTGCGCCCGGTTGAGCCGAGTTAACGCCTCGATGGAAAGCTAAAACTGATTTGTCATGATAAGGCGAGAGACTGGTCGCTGTTCGAGAGGTCCTTCGGGTCCTTAAAGACCTCGCCGCTTGAGCGAAGTTCGGATTATGTCCGGCGAAGGCGTGGATAGCGCCCCAATTGGTCCTCCGAATACTAGGGGCTTCCTTGAAATTTAAAATTATAGAATTCTATGGCTAAGTGAGAGTGTTCAAGCACTATAAGTCCGGTTGCCTGGTTCGTTGTGTTGGCGCCTCCCTCGATGGACCCAAAATGGGAACTAGGCGCTCATGTTTATCCCGAACACCCGGCACTTTCGTGGCATGGGGGCTGAAGCCCGACGACTTGCCATCTCTCAGATTTAATAAGCGGCCGCCTGAAGGTAATATTTTAAATTAACAAGCGTTGCTTAGCGCATATGAACAAAGTTTTCAGCGCACAGGATAACACATTGCGAATTTACTCAAAATTACATCCACAGGGCACTCATCCGCAATCTTGTGGGCACCCTTGAGACAGCCTTATAGTACATTTGGGCGTATGATGTTCCTTGCCGCTGGTGGCGCGTCGATGATTAGCTTCTCCGCATCCAGCTTGCCCCAATGCACCTTTTGCGGGCAAGGGCCCGACGAGCACCTTCAATACAGGCGGGCGCTTGATAACCTCCACCCGAGCACGCATCCACCAGCCGTTGCACGAGGCGAAGTAGCTCCAGGCATGGCCTCTCCGAGGCCATAGCGGACTATGAGGCCTTTCATGGCCTGCTCGGCCACCTTGTGAAGCTTCGACCAGCTGCTTGGCTGGTCGCTAGAAAACACCGGATGGCGGCCTCGGCATCTTGAGACCGAAGACCTTCTCCATTGAGCTCCCCTCCTCGGCTCGGTAGAATGCGGCGGCATCAGACACGCTGCGAGGCAGATCTGCAAATGCCCCTGGAGAGCTCCGAATTCGGGTAAGTAACACGTAATTTACATTCACATGCTTGCTTTGCATGAAAAATGCCTTACCCGCCGCTATCTTCCTCATCAACTCAATCTCCTGAAGGGACTTATGGGCCTCGGCCTTGGCGGTTTTGGCACTTTCGAGGGCTGAGGCAAGCTCGGACTCTCGAGTCTTTGAGTCACGCTCCAAACTCTCATGCTTTTCCATGAGAGCCTGGAGCTCTTGCTGAACCACCGCCACCCGCACCTCCTGCTTTTCTCGCTCTGCCCGTTCCGTGGCCGCATTGCGTTCGGCCGCAGACACGGCCTCCTTCAGGGCCGCCACCTCGTTCGTGGCCCCTGCAGTACCCATGTTATCCTTGTTATTTTTTGTTGCAACCTAAATCCTTTTCTGTAAGGTACAAGTTCAAAGTGGTGTTACTCACCTTCTTTGTCCTGGAGCTGCTTCCTGGCGCGGCCGAGCTCTTGCTCGGACCGCTCGAGCTCCTGCTTCACAGCACCGACCTCCATGATCGGTCTGGCAGAGGTCGGCAGCAGCCTGCAACCCATATTGACATAATTTTTTAGCAACCCTGCGTATATCTTTTTTTCAGATCCTCAGTCCGGCTTTTCTTTCCGAACACCGAACCGAGCATCAGGGGCTACTTTCTATGCGGTATTACATTGCATATTTTTAACTTCTTACCTCAAAGCCTGATAGAAGGCTACTGCAGGCTTCGGTCAGCCCGCTCTTGGCGAGCTGCACCTTCTGGATCACCGCACTCATAATAGTACAGTGTTCTTCCTCGATGGAAGCGCTCTGCAGCGCCTCCAACAAATTGCTCGGCGCCTCCGGTTGGACGGAAGCCGCCGGCGTCACGGTCTTGCCCTTCGTTCGAAGGGGCCGCCGGCCGGACTCCGGAACCACTGCGGGTTCTGATGTGGAGTCCGGCGCAAAGTCCGGGAGGACTCCTTGTGGCGCCTCCGGAGCCTCCCCCCGATGGGTCCCTTCTTGGGGTCCCACCTCGGCGTCCTCGGTGTCGCGGGGGGTGGAGGCGGTCGGGATGGATTCTACATCCGACGGAGCCAACGACCCGCTCGATGAAGCGGGGAGATCATCACTGGCCGGACTACAGGCATCATCCGGCATTAGAATGACACTATGTGACGCAGAAAAAGAAATTATACATCATTCAGGAATCCGGATACTTACGATCTCGCTGGAGGCCTGGCCCTTGAAGGCCATTCTTCCTCGCCAACGTTGATGTTGGCGGAGCTGTCCGGGGGAATAGTCCTTCCCTCTTGGACCCTTGGCCTCCCCTGTTGGGAAGCCTTCCTCTTCCTCTCTCTCCTCCTGCGGGAGAGAGTCCTCTTCCTCCTCCTCATTTTCGGGGAGAGTCCGCCCAGTCGTCGGACACCTGAAAGCGGGCACTCTTCGAGCACCTGTGGCCTCCTTCTTGGCCTTCTTCTCCGGCACCACGTGCGGTGCGGAACCAGCAACCTCGCTAGATGGCGTCTCTTGGTTTTCGGCATAGGGCCGGACGGGTAATCTGCTCCGCCTTCCTCATCCAGTCTGTCAAAGGAAAAGGGAAATTAAAACCGCATAGAGTCAAACTATGTAAAACAAGTGTCCCATAAAGGGTAGAATCACTTACCTCGTCGGCTGGCGCTGCGGCGAAATCCGTGATCTTGATCGCGGATGCGAACCTTCAGCGCCTTGAACAGCACCTTCCAGCGCGCCGTATGTTGTGTCGAAGATCTTATTCAGCGCTGGTCTTTGTTACGGATCGAACTCCATAGATTGAATGCCGCTCTTGGCATGGGAGTATCCGTGAGACGAGCATGACTTGGACCACGTTAACCAGCACGAGCTTCTTCACCAGCTTCTTGATGCAGGCTTGGAGTCCCGTCGGCTCATTGAACTACCCCACAGCAAGCCCTTCTCTTTCCGGGAGGTGAGCTGCGTGGGGATACCAGATCTAAACTTCGGGGCCGCCGCCCATTTAGGGTCACGCGGCTCGGTGATATAGAACCACCCGATTGCCACCTTGACGGATTCCACGAAGGCCCCTTGAACTAAAGGACATTGGGCATCTTGCCCAACATGGCGCCTCCGCACTCCGCTTGAGTGCCCTTCACAACCTTCAGCTTGACATTGAAGGTCTTGAGCCTAAGCGAAGTGGGGCTGGATGCGAGGAAGGCCTCGCACCTGACGATAAACGCCGAGATGTTGAGGATGAAGTTGGCGCGGATCATGGAAATCCAGGCCGTAGTAGAACATGAGCCCTCGACAAAGGGATGAAGTGGAAAGCCCAGATCCAGCGGAGGAAGTGGGAAGAAGGCGACCCTCTCATGGGGCTGGGGGTGGGGATGAGCTGCCCCTCGTCGGGCAGCCGGTCTGTGATGTCGCCGGAGAGGTATCCGTATTTGTGCAGTTTAGCGATTGCTCCTCCTTAGCGGTGGAGGCCAACCATTTACCTCCGCTCCGGACATGGTCGGAGAAGGTTGAGACGAGATCTTGTGAACTTGGCGCTGGAGCTCGAGTCTTGGAGATGGATAAGCAAAGGAGGAAGAAGGCGTGGGTGAGAAGGTGAATCCTTATCCCTTATATGGCGAGGCGAAGTTCGCGTCCCCACCAGCCTGGTAAAACTCGCTTATCTCCCAAGCGTCACCATCAATGGCGCGGTTGGGTTACCACGTCCGTATTGATGAGAATCTCGGATTAAGGGAAACACGGTCTCGCCGTCAAGGCGTGCCAAAGAAACGCGCCGCTAAATCGCTGAGGTGGTAAAGTAAAAACAATTGAGTAATGGCTTGGTAGTGGTGTGACGTCATGCCACGTAAAGCGTCAACAGATTGAACTTGTGTATATATTATTATTCTCTACGGTGGAATGTGGAATTTATTTTGCAGAGCGGACACTATCTGGTGTTCACAATCTTCTATCATTTGGAGGAGGAACCCGCCTTGCAATGCCAAGCAATATACATGCGGACTTATCGTCATTGAAGCCTGGTTTGGGGAGCTCTTGAGGAGTCTGGATTAGGGGTGTCCGGATAGCGGACTACCATCATCAGCCGAACTATTATTGGCGGACTATCATCATCGACCGGACTCCAAGACTATGAAGATACAAGATTGAAGACTTCAGCCCGTGTCCGGATGGGACTTTCCTTGGCGTGGAAGGCAAGCTTGGCGATACGGATATGTAGATTTCCTACCATTGTAACCAACTCTATGTAACCCTAGCCCTCTCAAATGTCTATATAAACCGGATGGATTTAGTCCGTAGGACTAGAAACACAACAACCCTTACAATCATACCATAGGCCAGCTTCTAGGGTTTAGCCTCCTTGATCTCGTGGTAGATCCACTCTTGTTCCACAATATCAATATCAATCGAGCAGGACGTAGGGTTTTACCTCCATCAAGAGGGCCCGAACCTGGGTAAAACATCGTGTCCCTTGTCTCCTGTTACCATCCGCCTAGACGCACAGTTCGGGACCCCCTACCCGAGATCCGCCGGTTTTGACACCGACACCCAATCCTAAGCATAGCACAAGATCGTGTAGTTCGTTTGCTAAAGCTTTTCTAATGTCAAGTATCATTTCCTTAGACCATGAGATTGTGCAACTCCTGGATACCGTAGGAGTGCTTTGGGTGTACCAAACGTCACAACGTAACTGGGTGACTATAAAGGTGCACTACAGGTATCTCCGAAAGTTTCTATTGGGTTGGCACAAATCGAGGCTGGGATTTGTCCTCCGTATGACGGAGAGGTATCTGGGCCCTTTCGGTAATGCATCATCATAATGAGCTCAATGTGACTAAGTAGTTAGTCACGGGATCATCACATTATGGAGCGAGTAAAGTGACTTGCGGTAATGAGATTGAGCGAGTATTGGGATACCGGCGATCGAATCTCGGGCAAGTAACATACCGATTGACAAAGGGAATTGTATACGGGATTGATTGAATCCCGACATCGTGGTTCATCCGATGAGATCATCGTGGAACATGTAGGAGCCAACATGGGTATCCAGATCCGCTGTTGGTTATTGGCGAAGAGTTGTCTCGGTCATGTCGCATGATTCCCGAACCCGTAGGGTCTACACATAAGGTTTGATGGCGCTAGGGTTATAAGGGAAGTTTATATGTGGTTACCGAATGTTGTTCGGTGTCCCGGATGAGATCCCGGACGTCGAGGAGTTCCGGAATGGTCCGGAGGTAAAGATTTATATATGGGAAGTCCAGTTTCAGTCATCGGAATAGTTTCGAGGGTTATCGGTATTATACCGGGACCACCGAAAGGTGTCCGGAGGTCCACCGGGTGGGGCCACCTGCCCCGGGGGTCTTGATGGGCTGAATATGGGAGGGAACCAGCCCCTAGTGGGCTTGTGCGCTCCTCCCCAAGGGCCCAAGGCGCCTAGGGTTGTAAACCCTAGGGGAGGGGGGCGCCTCCACCTTGCTTGGGGGGCAAGCCTCCCCTCCTGGCCGCCCCCCCCCTCTAGATGGGATCTAGAGGGGCCGGCCCCCTCTCCCCTTCCCCTATATATAGTGGGGGTTTTGGGGCTGCCAAGAACATGAGTTTTTCCTCTCTCCTGGCGCAGCCCTACCCCTCTCCCTACTCGTCTCTCGCAGTGCTTGGCGAAGCCCTGCTGGAGTGCCACGCTCCTCCATCACCACGCTGTTGTGCTGCTGCTGGACGGAGTCTTCCCCAACCTCTCCCTCTCTCCTTACTAGATCAAGGCGCGGGAGACGTCACGGGTGTGCGTGTGTTGAACGCGGAGGCACCGTTGTTCGGTGCTTAGATCGGATTCGGCCGCGATCTGAATCGCTTCGTGAACGACTCCACTGACCGCGTTCTTGCAACACTTCCGCATCGCGATCTTCAAGGGTATGAAGACACACTACCCTCTCTCTTGTTGCTAGAATCTCCATAGATTGATCTTGGTGATGCGTAGAAAATTTCGAATTTTTGCTACGTTCCCCAACAGTTTGGCACCTAGCGGTGCTTCCAGGACGTAATTCTTCTGTGCAGCAATGAGGATAATCCTCAAGTTACAGACCCTCTTTCAACTTTGCTATCTCAAGGAAAGCATTAAAATTCAACGGAACAACAGCACGGGCCATCTAACAAACATAGACAAGCAAAATACTATCAGGTACTAAGTTAATGATAAATTTAAGTTCAATTAATCATATTACTTAAGAACTCCCACTTAGATAGACATCCCTCTAATCATCTAAGTGATCACGTGATCCAAATCAACTAAACCATAACCGATCATCACGTGAAATGGAGTAGTTTTCAATGGTGAACATCACTATGTTGATCATATCTACTATATGATTCACGCTCGACCTTTCGGTCTTAGTGTTCCGAGGCAATATCTGCATATGCTAAGCTCGTCAAGTTTAACCTGACTATTCTGCGTGTGCAAAACTGGCTTGCACCCGTTGTAGATGGACGTAGAGCTTATCACACCCGATCATCACGTGGTGTCTGGGCACGACGAACTTTGGCAACGGTGCATACTCAGGGAGAACACTTTTATCTTGAAATTAGTGAGAGATCATTTTAAAATGCTACCGTCAATCAAAGCAAGATAAGATGTATAAAAGATAAATATCACATGCAATCAATATAAGTGACATGATATGGCCATCATCATCTTGTGCTTGTGATCTCCATCTCCGAAGCACCGTCATGATCACCATCGTCACCGGCGCGACACCTTGATCTCCATCGTAGCATCGTTGTCGTCTCGCCAACTATTGCTTCTACGGCTATCGCTACCGCTTAGTGATAAATTAAAGCAACTACAGGCGATTGCATTGCATACAATAAGCGACAACCATATGGCTCCTGCCTGTTGCCGATAACTTCGGTTACAAAACATGATCATCTCATACAATAAAATATAGCATCACGTCTTGACCATATCACATCACAACATGCCTGCAAAAACAAGTTAGGCGTCCTCTACTTTGTTGTTGCAAGTTTTACGTGGCTGCTACGGGCTGAGCAAGAACCGTTCTTACCTACGCATCAAAACCACAGCGATATTTACGTCAAGTTAGTGCTGTTTTAACCTTCTCAAGGACCGGCGTAGCCACACTCGGTTCAACTAAAGTTGAGGCCCGACACCGCCAGCCACGTGTGCAAAGCACGTCGGTAGAACCAGTCTCACGTAAGCGTACGCGTAATGTTGGTCCGGGCCTTTTCATTCAACAATACCGCCGAACCAAAGTATGACATGCTAGTAAGCAGTATGACTTGTATCGCCCACAACTCACTTGTGTTCTACTCGTGCATATAACATCAACGCATAAAACCTGGCTCGGATGCCACTGTTGGGAAACGTAGTAATTTCAAAAAAATTCCTACACACACGCAAGATCATGGTGATGCATAGCAACGAGAGGGGAGAGCATGTCCACGTACCCTCGTAGACCGAAAGCGGAAGCATTAGCACAACGCGGTTGATGTAGTCGTACGTCTTCACAACCCGACCAATGAAGCACCGAAAGCACGGCACCTCCGAGTTCTTGCACACGTTCAGCTCGATGACGTCCCTCAAACTCTGATCCAGCCGAGTGTCGAGGGAGAGTTCCGTCAGCACGACGGCGTGGTGACGATGATGATGTTCTACCGACGCAGGGCTTCGCCTAAGCACCGGCACGATATTATCGAGGAGGACTATGGTGGAGGGGGGCAACGCACACGGCTAAGAGATCAATGATCAATTGTTGTGTCTATGGGGTGCCCCCTCCCCCGTATATAAAGTTGTGGAGGAGGGGGCCGGCCAAGGGGAGGAGGCGCGCCCAAGGGGGGAGTCCTACTCCCACCGGGAGTAGGACTCCTCCCTTTCCTATTTGGAGAGGGAGAGGGAAGGAAGAGGAAGGGGGGAGGAAGGAAAGGGGGGGGGGCTCCCAATTCTGATTGGGCTTGGGGGGTGCCCCCTCCCTTGCTCCTTTCCCCTCCTTTCCACTAAGGCCCATTAAGGCCCATATACCTCCCGGGGGGTTCCGATAACCTCCCGGAGCTCCGGTATTGTCCCAATCTCACCCGGAACCTTTCCGGTGTCCAAATATAGTCGTCCAATATATCGATCTTTATGTCTCGAACATTTTGAGACTCCTCGTCATGTCCGTGATCACATCCGGGACTCCGAACAACCTTCGGTACATCAAAACTCATAAACTCGTAATATAACTGTCATCTAACTTTAAGCGTGCGGACCCTACGGGTTCGAGAACTATGTAAACATGACCGAGACACGTCTCCGATCAATAACCAATAGCGGAATCTGGATGCTCATATTGGCTCCTACATATTCTATGAAGATCTTTATCGGTCAAACCGCATAACAACATACGTTTTTCCCTTTGTCATCGGTATATCAATACCTAGTTTAATCTCGTTACCGGCAAGTCTCTTTACTCGTTACGTAATGCGTCATCACGTAACTAACTCATTAGCTACATTGCTTGCAAGGCTTATAGTGATGTGCATTACTGAGAGGGCCCAGAGATACCTCTCTGACAATCGGATGACAAATCCTAATCTCGAAATCGTCAACTCAACAAGTACCTTTGGAGACACCTATAGAGCACCTTTATAATCACCCAGTTACGTTATGACATTTGGTAGCACACAAAGTGTTCCTCCGGTAAGCGGGAGTTACATAATCTCATAGTCATAGGAACATGTATAAGTCATGAAGAAAGCAATAGCAACATACTAAACGATCAAGTGCTAAGCTAACGGAATGGGTCAAGTCAATCACATCATTCTCCTAATGATGTGATCGCGTTAATCAAGACAACTCATGTCTATGGTTAGGAAACTTAACCATCTTCGATTCACGAGCTAGTCAAGTAGAGGAATACTAGTGACACTATGTTTGTCTATGTATTCACACATGAATTATGTTTCCGGGTAATACAATTCTAGCATGAATAATAAACATTTATCATGATATGAGGAAATAAATAATAAATTTAGTTTTGCCTCTAGGGCATATTTCCTTCAATAGCGTTGCTCTTCATTGTGTTGTTGGCGATGGTGATGATGACGCCCTTGACGTGGGGGGTAATCATCCTCATGTTGCTCTTGGCGTGGAGGAAGTCCATGATCAACTTTCTCTTGTTGAACTTGAGGTTGTGGAGGAGCTTGTCGCGCTTGTGGAGGAGCTTGAGGAACTTGACGTTGCACTCTTGGTTGGTAGTTCCACTCTTGGATTTCTTCTCGAAGTGCTTCCTCTTGATTGCGCTGGTCTCGATTGCGGTTAGCAATGGCTCGACTTGATTCTTGAAGGGCACATTGCGCCTCAAGAGCTTGTGCTTCATGTTGTTGTTGTTGAAGACGTTGAGCCTCGGCGTCTTATTCCTCTTGATGTAGACGCGCTCGTTCTTCCTCTTGGCGACGTTGTCGTTGTCGTTCTTGAGCTTGAGCAAATGCAACTTGGTGTGGTTGAGGACGAAGTACTTGCTCGTCGACTTGCTCTTGTGAATGCTTGTCATGTAGGGGATTGCGAGATGCATGACGGTCTTGACACGCGGCTCGTCGAAGAGTGTTCGATGTCGGTGTACTTGAGCCGGAGAAGGTGTCGTCGGAGTGTCAACTTGAGCGGCTCCGTCTTGAGTATGAAGAAGTAGAAGGAGGACGGTTCACCAACAAGGCGCGGATCTCGTCCATCCTTGCATCATTCTCTTGCTTGTGGGCATCGAGCTTGTTGTCGAAGTAGTCCTTGGTACGTTGCTCGGAGATTCGCAAGTCGGTGGCGAGGTTGTCGATGCGGTCGGTCATAGCTTGTTGCTCTTGATGCAACGCTCGTTGTGCACCAAAGAGGTGGCTCTTGGTGACGAATGATGACATGTCATCGTCTTGCTCGATGAAGAGTGGGTTGGTAGAAGTACTTGGCCTATCCATCATTCCAAGCAAAAAATGTGAGTGGTAGAAGGAGAAGAACTTATACCAATTGTACCTTGACCGATGTTGACAATGAATCAAGTTCACTCAAATGCCGACAATGAAATAGCACTATTGGTACCAATTCTTGTCGGTTCTCACACCTACACAAGTAAAAGCTTATGGTGGAGCTTGGTTAGGATGGTGGCACAAAATTTGATGCAATTGTAAGTGAGCTTCAATAATGTTGGAAAAGATTCACAAATTTGCAAATGCAACAAGTAGACCAAGCAAGTAGTTGTACACGGAAACACACACGCAAATAGATAAGTGGGATTGTGCAAATCAAAAGTGAGCCAAAATGTGGAGTCCACGAAAATGCTCTTATTGCACAACACGAGACGCCTTAGCACGATTGCACAATAGGCGGATCTGGAACTTGTGCACAACCTACTAGGCAAAAATGCAACGACCTCTTTCCCAAGTATGCTATATGTATGGTATTTCGGTGTATGATCCAAGATGATCAAGTATGACAATCTTAATGTAGTATGATGCTATGGTTGTTGCTTATAAGCTCTTTGCTTATCTTTCCTCTTTGCTTATCTTTCCTCTTTGCTTAAAAGCTTGGGTGGCTCTTTCACTTTTGAGCTCTTTTCTCATGCAAAACTTCACGAACCAAGATAGCAATTGTGTATGTGATGACAACTTTGTGACACAAAAATGATGCCAAGATATGCACCACTATGGTATGGTATGTATACTATGGAGTATGATCACTAATGTGCACAAGTCACGTTGCCGGCAATACTCAAAGGCTAGTCTCGATGGGTAAACGATGCAAAATGTAAGGCCATGTGGTTATCAATGCAATTGCAAGGTAGTAAATAATGGAGGGATACCACGATACCAAGATGATATGGAGGTTACCATCCTTGGTGATGATGAGTCCTTTGCGAAGATGAGCCCTGGTGATGTTGACGTTGAACCGTACCTATATAGCCGAAACACAATAGGACACGGGAACCACAACCCAAAATCTCAAAGACCAAAACGTGTCAAAATCGTCATAGGTGTCGGCGTTCTGGAAATGGGGGTCCCCAGATTGCCTGCCTGCGGCCTGCGGCGTGGCTCAAAGGAGGCCCAGGATAGCCCATCTTCATCAACACAAGCTCAAGACCCTCGCGAGAGCCAAGCCTCATGAGGCGGGCGACAAGGAACTTCCTCGAGCACGGCCTCGTCGGGCTGGCTCATGAGGCCGGAGAGTTCAAGGCGGGGTACCTGCAAGGTGCCCATGGCGCAAGCCATGGCGACCAAGGGCGCCCGGTCGAGGCGATAGCCGCGCAGCGTCCTCCTTTCTCTTTGGTGCAGCAGGAGAGCAGCGCGAGAGAGCATCAAGCAAAGGCATCCGTTTGGTGCAACAAGACCAAGACCAGCCCCAGCGGCTGAAAGGAGTCATCATGGAGCCCAAGCGGCGTCATCACGAGCCTTTGGCGGCGAGGACCAACTTTAGTCGGGATAAGTGTACCCGCTGTTCCCCTTCAAAATGACCAATTGTTGGCGCCCTTCCGCTCAATATTTGGGAAGAGGCCGGGGCCTTCGCCTATAAATAGGAGTAGCCACATCCGAGAGGGGATCCGGCATTTGGAATCGAGAGAGAGATAGAGACCCGATCCTCAAGCTAGGCGGCGGGACACCATAGCAGTTCATCACACCCACCAAGAACAGACCCTCATGAGGCTGTCCTTCCTGTCTTGTTCTTCATCAGCCCAGAGGCAATCCACCACACCACAAACTAGAGTAGGGTATTACACCTGGCGGTGGCCCGAACTAGTATAAATCTTCGTCTCTTGTGCTGTTCTATTTAGTAGTTTAGGTCCCGCGATTCGGTGAGTGCGAGGCGGTGGAGGTTGGATCTCCGCGCACCCGAGTTGAACCTTAAGGGTGCGGAACCCGAAATCCGACATTTGGCGCGCCCGGTAGGTGCGCGGAATCTGCTTCGTCGCCTCGTTCTTCCCGCCACAACAACCATGTCTGACGCCCGTCGGGCCCGCGCCGGGCGCCAATCCGCCCTCGCTTCCCATGTCGCCCAGACAGCTCCCGTCGGTGGGCGCCCTCAATGTTCCCCGTCACCTGCCATCAACACCGCCATCGGCCCTGCGGGGGACGGGCAGCAAGCATCGTCCCTGCGCTCCTCGGCGACCTCATGGGAGGGGCCGCGCGGCCCCCTGGTCACCCGCCCCCTCGCACCGGCTCCCCCACTCGTCGCGGCCCTCCTCGGCTCATGGCGCCGCCTTCCAGCCGCCATGTCAAGACATTCGTCCGCCGGGTCGGCGCCGCCTCCCTGTGGCGGGGCTCCCTCGGGCGGACGAGTCGTCGGCTGGGCTGACCTTCGACTCTCAAGACCACCCCACCAACTCGGCCGGCTCAGGTGCGCTCCCCACTGCTCTGCACCCACCATCTGCCAGTCGCCGTCACGGGACCCTCATCAGCAGCGGCGCCCGGCCTCAGCGTACTCTCGGTCGAGGCCTTAAACCTCCTCTGCATACCCGGGCGGCTGCTGCCCGGCCGGCTTTTTGAGGCGTGGGAGGAGGATCATCCAACTCCTTGGGGCAAATCCGGCTCCGGTGACCTTGGCACCTCGACAACTTCCGCACGGAGTGGTCGACTCGACATCGCCCCATCGGCCTCCCCTACAATGCCATCCTTGGCTATCCAGCATTGGCCAAATTCATGGCGCAACCCACCAGGTACAACCTCATGAAGATGCACAGGAGCAGCGGCGTCCTCACCGTGCCGGGGATCTGAGAAGGTGCGTTCTGGCGCTCAGCTCACCCTCAAGGCGGCGGCCGGGACAGCCCGCCCGATCTGGCCCCCAAGCCCAAGGGGCTCGCCAACCAAGAAGAAAAGCAGTTGTTCCTCAAGACAAGGCGGAGACCAGCGGATACCTGTCGGCGAGGGCGGGTCCCTGGCGCCACCTTCACCATAGGCGCCAACCTCGAGACCGAATCGAAGGCTGGCAGAAGCCAGCACCGCAATGGAAGAAAATCAGCCGTCGCAGCGAGAGTGCACCAAGGGCGGGGAGGCCTCCCATCCAAGCACCCAACTTCCGGGCGCCGCCTCGGGAGGCACCACAACTTCAGAAGCGCCACTAGCACCGCGCCCCTAACCTCGTCGAGCACCGGTGTGCCCGTCGGCACCGTGTTACGGGATCACGAGGCACAGTACCCTTTGCCGAAGCTCCTCCTCGCCTTTGTTGGTGGCCAGCGCAAGCTGCGGCACTACTTCCGGTCACCCAATCAAGGTTGTCTCGGCATACCCTGGAGAGGGTGCACAGGAGCTAACTTTCGGCGGAAGGGTGCCGAGTGGAACATTGAGCTGCAAGCATTCTAGCTCGAGTTCAGCACGACCAGAGTCATCAAGGGCAACACTGGCAGATTCGTGGCGAATGGACAGAAGCACCCGGCCTCGGGGCGGTGAGATCAGTCCCTCTCCCGAGGAGAAGCGCCAGAAGGTTGGGTCATGTACTTCGACGGAGCATTCTCCAGGCAGGGCGCTGGGGCTGGGGCAGTGCTCATATCCCCCGCTCAGGACAAGCTCTACTATGCCGTGCAACTCTGTTTCCGGCATGGCGAGAAGGTCTCAAAAATATGGCGAAATCTACGAGGGCTGATAAGCGGGTCGAGGCCGCCGCTGCCACGAGGGTGAAGCGCCTTACCATCGAGGCGATTCGCAGCTCCTCGTCAATTTCTCCAACAAGGTGTATGAGCCAAGAGATGAACACATGGAGGCCTACCTTGAGGTCCGCAGGATGGAGAAACAGTTACGGGGTTGGAGCTGCAGCACGTGCCCAGGCACCAATCAAGAGGCGGCGACATCGCCAAGCGAGCCTCGGGAGGTTACCCAGAGGCAGGCGTCTTTGAGGAATGGCTCTTCAAGCCCTCAGCCTGCCGCCGTTATCAAGCACAGCACAGCCTGGGAGGAGCTCCTCGGCCACCAGCCTCGGGAGCCCCGGCCTGTGGCCCGGCCTCGAGAGCACGCACGCTTCTAACAATGGAACCTCAAGAGGAGTGCTGGATCACGGAGCTCAAGAGTTATAGCGTGGAACTTTGCGGAGAAGGAGGAGGAGGCGAGGCGTGTGGCGTGACAAGCCACAACATACAACATCATGGATGGAGAACTCTACGGAAGCGACCGAGCAGCGTATCCTGCGCTGCATCACCGAGGAACAGGGAAGGAATTGCTGGCAGATATACATGGCGGAGATTGTAGGCACCATTCGCCGTCCACGGACCCTTGTCGGCAAAGCGTTCGCATTGGTTTCTATTGGCCCACCGCGCTCAATGGCCTTCTCGAACTCGTGAAGGCTTGCGAGGCTTGCCAATTCCATGCCAGCAGATCCACCAGCCAGCGAGGAGTCGCAAACCATCCCCTCACTTGGCCATTCGCGGTGCAGGGGCTGGACATTCAGGCCCTTTCCTCGGGCGCCAGGGCAATCGCTACCTCTCGTCGCTGTGGACAAATTCACCAAGTGGGCGAAGTCGAGGCCGTCCGCGCCATCCCGCTGGTTACTGCGGTCAAGTTCATCAAGGGCATTGTGAGCGGTTGAGTGCCGAACCGCATCATCACCGACAGCGGTTCGCAGTTCACGGTAACCTTTTAAAAGCGTCTTGCGCTAACCTTGGAGCGCAGATATGCTACGCAACGTGGCGCACCCGCGGCAATGGACAGGCTGAAGCGGGCCAATGCGAGAGGTCTGAGAGGCCTCAAGACCGGGGCGTTCAAGAAGAAACTAGAAGCCTGCGGCGAGAAGGCTGGTCTGACGAGCTTCCGTCCGTGTTGTGGTCCATCCGCACAACCGCAAACAAGCCAAGCTGGAAGACCCCTTCTTCTGGTCTCACGGGCGAGGCGGTCCTCCCTCACGAGGTCAGCGTCGATCCTTGCGGGTCTGGCGTTCGATGAAGCGCTGCGGGGCGCCATGCGAGATAGCCCTTGTCTTTGGAGGAGGCGCCGTCGAGAAGTTTGCTGCTGAGCGGCAAGGTACCAGCAGGCACTCGGCGATACCACTGCGCAGCATCCGCCCAGGACTCTTGAGGTAGGGGACCTCGTGCTCAGCAGGTCCTCTCCGGGAGGGACTGCATAAGCTCTCTCCCATGTGGGAGGCCCATTCAAGGTTGTTCATGTTTCCGGGCTGGCTCCGTGCGCTTGGAGACCCAAGAGGAGTACCTATCTGAGCAGGTGGAACATCCGGCACCTCAGGAGGTTTACCCCTAAAAGTCCCGAGCACATGAAGAAGGCAAATGCACTGTGAAGTTCATCTTTTGGAAAAGGCCAGAGCACTGTGAAGAAGGCAAATGCTGTGAAGTTCATCTTTTGGAAAAGGCCTAGAGCACATGAAGAAGGCAAATGCTGTGAAGTTCATCTTTTGGAAAGGCCCAGAGCACATGAAGAAGGCAAATGCTGTGAAGTTCATCTTTTGGAAAGGCCCGAGCACAGTGAGAAGAAGGCGAGCGCTGTCAAGCCGGCAGCGTTACGGAAGGCCGGAGCACATGAAGAAGGCGAGCGCACTGTGAAAACCGGCAGCGTTGGAAGGCCGGAGCTGTGAAGAG